>CAUYLG010043140.1:0-121222 GCA_963573385.1 Cacajao melanocephalus
TGGTGGGGTGGGTGCAGAGTGAGAGGTGATGGTGGGGTGGGTGCAGAGTGAGTGGTGATGGTGGGGTGGGTGCAGAGTGAGTGCTGGTGGTGGATTAGGTGGAGAGTGAGTGGTGGTGCTGGAGTGGGTGATGTAGGGTCACAGGAGGAGGAAACAGCCCAGAAGGTAGGTGCCTTTCATGTTCCCTGAGGGGACCCAGCTGGAGAAATGGTGAGGAGGATTAAGTTTCTGCTCTCTTGCCCAGGGACTTTTTTATTTTATTTATTTAAATTAAATTGGTAAATTCAAGTGGAATATTTCTTTATACTCTGATGATTGGGAGAATGTGGAGAGCAGGAGAGTCAGCTGCTGGACGGCCACCTGGCTAGTGCCAGGAACCCGAGGCCTGGTCTTGCCTGGCAGGAGTGCTGGCATGACATGGGTCACTTACAGAAATCTGTTATGAAGATGATGTGGTGCACTGGCACTTTGGGAAGGGTTTCCCTGCTGTGGGGACTGTCTGTTTCCATGCCTGGCCCACCCGGTCTGTGACAGCCTGGGGTGCAGTCTTGTCTTACATTTGGAGACACCTTGGGAGGTCCATACAGATTCTTCGAGTTTCTGAACTGTCCTTGAAACGGCTCAGGCCCTCCGCTTCAGGGCCCAGAGAGGCTGACCTCCTCTGGTGCTCCTGAGCAGGGTGGCTGTGACTCACAGATCTCTGGGCTCCCACTGCAGGTATGGCCGCTGCTCAGCAACCGTTCTCAGATTTAGTCTTGGAAGGTGCTTTGGCGCCTCCTATAGAGTTGGGCACAAGTCAGTCCTGCTGCAGGGGTCCAGGCTGTTCTAGAGCTGGGCTGGCAGGGCCCTCAGGTGATGGGGTGTGGCCTGGCACTGGCTTCTCGGCCTGCGGCCACGTTTCCAGCCTGCCCAGGCAGCGTGACCCTTGGTGGGATCAGGCAGGGCTGTGCCTCTCCCCTCCCCACCTCGGAAGATCCTGTCCTCACACATGGTTGTCCAGTGTCACGAAGGTTTGTGAGTGGGAAGGCAGGTAGATGATGAATTCATCAAACATGGCAGGAATGTTTTGTTGTGAGACATTGGGGTGTAGCCCATGTGGGGCTGTTTCTGGGGTCCCGTTTGCCTCTCCAAGCTCCCCCTGCTGTTGGTAGGTAGAAGGATGCAGGGAATCTGAACCTGCTCTTGGACCGTGTGGGGACTTGGACCTGGTCAGCTCCCTGTGCAGAGAATGTGGCTGTGGACGTCGCTGCCCGGCATTCACGGCATTGGTTGTGAAAGCCGTCCTGTGGTGCCTGTGTGCGTCTTGTCACTTTATGCAGAGATCCTGAAATTGAGAGCTGGGAACCAAATGAGTGGGTCCCACCATGGAGACATTTGAGTGATGCTGTCACGAGGCCTCGCTAATGCCAGGAGGGGACCAGTGAGGGTCTCTGAGGGTCTGTGCACCAGGTGTCCTTTCACAGACCCGGACGATGACATTCGGGCCTGAGGAGGTGAACCTGATGCAGCAACAAACTGCTGTTAACTTCAGTGTCTGAAGAAGTGAGTTCTGGGAGCAGGACTCAGCCACTCAGACCTTCTTTTGTCTGCATAAAGAAACAGCTTTACATTCGAGGTTCAGAAGGTTGTCAGTTTAGCCCCCTCAGGTTTAAGTGTTGGAAGAAATCTAGGATGACACGCCTGTTTTTACAACAGTCTTTTCATATTTCAGGATTATTATTATTTTGAAACAGAGTTTCCCTCTTGTTGCGCAGGCCAGAGTGCAATGGCATGATCTCGGCTCACTGCAACCTCTGCCTCCCAGGTTCAAGCGATTCTCCTGCTTCAGCCTCCTGACTAGCTGGTATTACAGGCATGCGCCACCACACCTGGCTAATTTTTTGTATTTTTAGTAGAGACAGGGTTTCTCCATTTTGGCCAGGCTGGTCTCGAACTCCCAACCTCAGGTGATCTGCCCACCTCGGCCTCCCAAAGTGATGAGATTACAGGCGTGAGTCACTGAGCCCAGCTAGGATTATTGTTTTTTTCTACATAGGATGAAGTTAGAGAAACTCTGAAAGGATATTAAAAATTAGAAAATAATAGGTTAATTAAAAGTTTTGCCCCAGCCGGGCATGGTGGCTCACACCATAATCTCAGCACTTTGGGAGGCCAAGGCAGGCAGATCACTTGAGATTAGGAGTTGGAGACCAACCTGGCCAACGTGAAACCCTGTTTATTTTATTTTTTTTCTTTTTCTTGACATGGTGATTGTAGTTACCTGTGTATCTGTTTCTACTAAACATACAGAAATTAGCTGGGCGTGGTGGTGGGCGCCTGTAGTCCCAGCTACTCGGGAGGCTGAGGCAGGAGAATTGCTTGAACCTGGGAGGTGGACGATGCAGTGAGCTGAGATCGCACCACTGCACTCCAGCCTGGGCAACAGAGCGAGACTCCATCTCAAAAAAAACCAAAAAAGAGTAAAGTGAGGGCATCTTGCTTTAAAAGAGGTATTACGGGAGCATCTGGTATAAAATTCAAAAGGTAAAAAGGATATCTTTTTTCTTACATAATCAGCTCTTTGTTAGCTCTTTACTTCTGGTATTTGGAATAAATCTCTGGAGTTCGCTGTATGAGAATTAGAAACATCACCTTTGACACACAGCTTGACTTGGAGTAGAACTGTTAGGTGCTCTTTAGGGGATGTTAAAAACTTTTCAGTCTTGATATTTACATTAAAAATATTTTCTTGTAGAACAATTAGAAAATCCAGATTTGCAGTTGATGTTTAGCTTGACTTACAGTGTGGCTTTCTGCTGTTTGCCATAAGGGACTAGATTTCTTAAGTTTTGCTCAGAGTGGAGGCCTGGCTGCAGTGGGTGGCTTAAACTACGCATGTGGATGGATCTATGGGGGGAAGGGCGGGTGTCAGCACTGGCTGAATTAGATGAGCCCTCACCCCCCAGGCCTCTTCTTAGTCAAATGATTCTGGTTGTTTGGGTGCTGGCCATGCACTGCTTTCTGTATCTTTGTGTGTAGCGCAGGCCTGGAAAAGTGTCCGCTGCTTCTACATATTTACTGGGTGGCTGAGATTCCTGCAGCATCCTGACTCAGCTTCAGGGTGCCTGTGCGGATGCTGACAATGGCTTTTAAGTTGTCGCACAGTTTATGGGCTCTATTCACATGTGCTGCAGGTAATTTTGAGACTCAAGGATGAAGACCAACTGTCTCTTCCTGTCAAAGTCTTTTGTCTGTTATGTGAATCCTTTTTTTTTTTTTTTTTTTGAGACAGAGTTTCACTCTTGTTGCCCAGGCTGGAATGCAATGGCATGATCTTGGCTCACTGCAACCTCAGCCTCCTGGGTTCAAGTGATTCTCTTGCTTTAGCCTCCTGAGTAGCTGGGATTACAGGCATGTACTACTACGCCCGGCATATTTTTAGTAGAGATGAGGTTTCTCCATGTTGGTCAGGCTGGTCTCGAACTCTTGACCTCAGGTGATCCACCCGTCTCGGCCTCCCAAAGTGCTGGGATTACAGGTGTGAGCCACCGTGCCCGGCCGTGAATCCTGTTTTCACATGGTCCAGTTTCTAAAGAATTCTGGTCTGATGAATGAAACCCTTGTGTGTCCTCTGTGGCTGTGAAATACAGTATCTTAACACAGGTGCTTACCCTGTGCACCCTGGTCTCCTGTTCAGTAACACCATATCATCGGGGTCTGTGGAAAAGAGACAGTGTGATCCACTCAGATGGACAGGAAAGCAGGAGGGGATCAGAAACCTGGATGAGTCAGCCCAGAATCCAACATTGCCAGCGCAGCCTGTCCCTGGCCCTCCCCTTCTGCCCAGGTGACAGGTGTGGTGTGTGCTGCTCCTCATCCGTGCCCAGCTGACAGGTGTGCTGTGTGTGGGTCCTCAGCCCTGCCCAGGTGACAGGTGTGGTGTGTGCGGGTCCTCAGCCCTGCCCAGGTGACAGAGGTGGTGTGCGCGGGTCCCCGTCCGTGCCCAGGTGACAGGTGTGCTGTGTGTGGGTCCTCAGCCCTGCCCAGGTGACAGATGAGGTGTGTGCGGGTCCTCAGTCCTGCCCAGGTGACGGGTGTGGTGTGCGCGGGTCCTCAGCCCTGCCCAGGTGACAGGCGTGGTGTGCGCGGGTCCTCAGCCCTGCCCAGGTGACAGAGGCGGTGTGTGCGGGTCCTCAGTCCTGCCCAGGTGACGGGTGTGGTGTGCGCGGGTCCTCAGCCCTGCCCAGGTGACAGTTGTGCTGTCTGTGGGTCCTCAACTCTACCCTCCATCCATGCCCAGGTGATAGGTGTGGTGTACGCTGGTCCTCATCCGTGCCCAAGTGACAGGTGTGCTTTGCACGGGTCCTCATCTGTGCCCAGGTGACAGGTGTGGTGTGCGCGGGTCCTCAGCCCTGCCCAGGTGACAGGTGTGCTATGTCGCGTCCTCAGCCCTGCCCAGGTGACAGGTGTGCTATGTCGCGTCCTCAGCCCTGCCCAGGTGACAGGTGTGCTATGTCGCGTCCTCAGCCCTGCCCAGGTGATAGGTGTGGTGTGCACTGGTCCTCATCTTTGCCCAGGTGACAAGTGTGGTGTGCACTGGTTCTCAGCCCTGCCCAGGTGACAGGTGTCCTGTGTGCTGGTCCTCAGTTGTGCCCAGGCTTGGGCTGTAGCTGCCGCCCATTCCCAGTGGACATGGAATCCTTGTGTTACCGAGTGACCTGCGTGTGCTGGGTGCTGCACCCGCCGGCTTTTCTGTTGCAGTTGCTTTTTAATTGTATCCATTAAGTAGACTTTCCACAAGAAAAGAGTACGACTTAATAAATAAAAGTTCAAGGAATATCTCTAAGAGTACTCTTAGTTGCAGCAAATTTGGAAAAATTCTAGGAAAGCGAAAAGAAGAAAATGAAACCGCATTCATAGGTGCGATGAATTGTTAGGATTTCATAACATATGCCCGTTGGGTTTCTATTTAGCCATGTGTAATAAAGGCAGCTTTTCCAAGATGGGAGCGTACTGTACCTTCTGTTTCTCATCTTTTCACGTCAGTATATTGTCAGTTTTTTCCCTGGTCAGTTATTTTTTTCTACCATGTTTTTAGCAGCTGTACATTTATTTGGTATGTTGGGGAGTCATAGATGGTCAGTACTGAAAAAGTAAAATAATTTAAAAAAAGGGAAATTAAAAAAAATGCACTAACACATTCTACGTTCAGACAAATGTGCATCTAGTCCCCAAATCTCTTGGCTCTGGACTGAATGCCCATTCTTGGAGAGTGGGCCACCCCTTCGAGCCACACCCATGGTACCGGGTTTTGATTTCTGTAGATTGAGTGGAGGACATGAAAGACATCTCAGGACATGGAATGCAGACTCCTGGGTTGTTTGTGGTTTTCCCAGAATTCTGGTAACAGTGCCGCTGGCAGAGGGGTGTCTGGAATGAACAAGGCTGAGTCCGGGACAGACGGGCTGAGAGAGTCCTGTCGGCCTGGTGCTTTATGGAAGAGAGTGTGGAGTTAGGAGAGCTCTTCCTGCTGCATGGATGTGCCTCAGTAATTACCCAGTTTTCTGTGTTTGGGGATTCCGGTGGTTTCCAGTTAAATCTTCTCAAATTTGCACAAATCCACAGTGAGCCTTAGGATAACTCCTGGCGGTGACATTGCCTGTGTGCGTGCGTGTCTGTGAGTGCACATGCTGGTCTTTGAGACTTACTCTCAGGTTGCTTTCAGCGCAGGGCGAGGTGTAGCCGTCAGGCTTTGCAACTGCTGCGTGGTCATTTACTTCCTCACCTTGAAAGTATTAATGGCTCAGAGTAATTTGTATGGAACTTATTTTAGACTCTGCTATTTCTTTTGCCTTTCAGAGAAATCAGGGTTTGAGTTAAAATATCTCATGTCACTACTGTTGATAGAACCTCGACGATACTTTGCAGGAGGCAGGATGAAGAGGGAGATGGCTCTGGTGGGAGTTCAGCCTCTGACTTTGTTTCCATGACTGAATTTGAGGATGCCATTTGAAGTCATACCTCTTACCCGGTTGTTGACTCTTACAGGCCATTCCTGCTTTAGGGCTTTCTTGGAGTTCCAGAGTTGTTTTTAAGCATAGACACCTTGTCTGAAACGATGCAGCATGGGGGACTGATGTCTGCCTCGGTGTCGTCCAGGTAGCCTGAGTGGAGCTGGCTGTGGATGACGGGTTCCCCTCGCTTCGTGAGACCCTGGGTGTCCCCTCCCTCAGTGTGGTCAGGTTGGGGAGCAGGAGTCACACATTTGACAGCGCCATGGGGTGTGCGGCTGCAGAGCTGGAAACCCTGGTCCAGAGACTCGTGTTTGGGGGCTCTTGAGGCCAGCGCAGTCAACTGGCCATGACGACTTTTGCCTGGGCATAACCTCTTTTTTCTCTAACAAATGGAAAAGCAGGTCCTGTTGCAGTGGCCGGACCAAATCCTGTCTGGGGTAGAAGCGGGTGAAGGTGGTCAGCGTCAAGGTTGATCTTGATGCCAGTCTGTGTCCTCAGCATCCGTTCCCCGTCCCAGCCCGTGGTTCCAGTGACATTTATCACATGTGTACTGTGATCCCGGAAGCCCTGCTTCGTGGTTTTTGGCCGTTTGTTCCCTGGAGACCTGTTTTGCTCCCTGTTGAGTTAGAAAGGCAGCTGGTGAGAAGGCTGTGCGTCCCCTTGCCCTGGCCTGTCCTGAGCTGGCCTCACGGTGCATCCTCGCCAGTGGGTGTCCAACCCCGCCCCTGAGTCTGCTGCGGCTCTGCTGCCTGCCTGGCGCCGTAGTCAGGGTGGGCGCCTGAGGCCTCTGGACACCTGTTGTCTCGCCAGGGTTGCGGCTCCGTGTTGACCCCAGGCCACCCTGGAGGAGGGTCTCTGAGTGCTGGTGGCTCACTCTGTCCTTGGGTCACTTGGTTTTTGTTAAAATGGAAATTTAAATTCTTTGTAAGAAGGAAAAGAATATAATGTAAAAAGAGAAGTTAGATTAACATACCGTTATTTTTAAAGTTAGCTGATAAATAAATAGCTGAACAGAGGATGGTCTCCGCCTCCCACGGGCTGGCGGTATACTTGGGTGAGGGCTGTGGGGGGGGCTCTTCCCTGAGGCCTCAGGCCTGGACTCTGTCGTGCTGTCAGGCAGCGGGTGCTGCGTTTCCCTGGGGAGCGTTTTTCCCTCCGGGACCGTGCGATGTGTTGTGAGGAAGCTGTGTGGGGCAGGGGTCCCGGGGCCTTGCATGGCTGGGCCTTACTAGCACTGCATCCTCAGGTGGGGACTCCTGGCCTCCATGTGCTCTCCTATCTCATGTTGGCGGCTGGCTGCCCTCCCTCCAGGGCCGTGAGAGAGAAAGGAGGGCATCAGTTGCTTGTCCCGTTCTGGCTGAACTTGGATGGATTCAAATGAGTGAACATAAGGCTTTGATGAAATTAGGAGCACCTCACAGGCCCGGGCCTGGGTAAGACCACTCCCAGCCATAAGGGGCTGATCTGATCAGAGCTGGATGGATGGCCGTCGCCATGGGCCCAGTGTGAGGGCTCTGAGCTTAAGAGCCAGCAGCGAGACACCCTGGGGACCTTGTGGCCCCTGCCTCTGCCCCTGCCCCAGCATTGCACAGAGGGGTCCCAGCTTGCCCTGGGCACTGTTTAGAGTGATCGAGGGGGTGGCCAGAAATGGGAGAGATGGAGTCCCTGAGGCAGCAGCCCTCCTTGCAGACTGTGGCCGCCAGGACGGCAATGGGCACGCAGTGTTCAAACACAGCAGTGACTTGGTAAGGAAAGGGCAGTGGAGCCGCTGGCATTTCAGGTGCGTCATCGTCAAGGGTGTGGAATCCATCTGTGTTGGGAGCCACTTGCTGGTGCCTGGCCGACTCCCCATCTGGTCCCTGACTCCCCCCAGCCACAGCCCTGGAAAACCCCATCTGCCAGTTCATACCACACAGCCCGGTGCAAACCCACCCCAAAGACAGCGGGAGGCAGGATGCAAGCTCATGTTTGATGGCTGTGGAACTGACGTATGGGTTTTCCAGGCAGTTTTGCATTTGTGCCTGTTGTAGACTAGAGTATCATTTGGTGTTTCTCTGCTGGAAAAGCAGGCTTTAGAGTGGTGGCTGAGAGTCAATCTGATTACAGGTTAGAGCAGCCTCTCCTGGGAGAGAGATGCTGACCTCCACCGATGGGACAGGGATCTGGGGAGGGTGTGGTGGCGTGGCGGCGTGAATGCTTCCACATTTGATGGACATGGACACTTGGGCTGCCTGGAGGGGTTTGCGTGGAAGTGCCACTCAGGGCTCCTGATGCTGGGGCTGGAGGGGAGGGGGCCAAGGTGTGGAATCCCATTTGGTGTGAAAGGGGGTTTTGCCTGTCTTGGAGGAGAGAGGAAGGCAGTGTGGCCTCCGCTGGCATTGGTGATGTGCCTGCCTTCCGGGTGTCCGCTCGTGAGTGGACGGGCCCCACCCTTCATCCTTGCTGGGGCTTCAGAATCCACTGGTTTCCTGGAGGTTCTGGTGCCCCTGAAGCACAGCCCCACCTTCCTAATCCACCCCTCCTGTGACTTGCATTGTGTGTGAACTTACCTCCTTGCTCTTCAACTTTCCCTGCCTGATGGCTCCGAGTTTTTCCCTGAGGACCTGGGGTTTGTGTTGCCCACTTGGGTGGAGTCTGTGCCCCGCTTTCCTGGTCATTTTAAGTCATGTGGGGCCAGGAGGAGGCGTTCTCTGTCCCTGCGTGGCTCACATTATGGCTCTGTGGCCACTGTTCCTCTGCCCACTCGGGTACGCCGGGTTCCTCTGACTCTTTCTTAGGGTGACATTGGGTCCCACCCTCACCTGCAGGGACTTGTCACCTCTGGGCCTCGTTAGGTGTGTGGCTTTTTCCTTAGCTTAGAAAATGAAATAGCCTTATTGCTTTGTTCAATTATGAAAATGGAAAGTTTATTTAAAAACTTAAATGTGCAGAAAAGTATTAGAAAGTAACCAGTCATTTGAAATGACAGTCACAAGGGCTCTGCTGTTAATATTTTTTGGTGATTGTTTTTGGGGATAACCTAGATGTGTGTGTTTAAACATGTGCAGTACAGAGTTTTAAATAAATGAACTCATGTTTTGTTCACTGCTATGTTTTACTCAACAGTTCTAGTTTTTTTTTCATGTCAGTAAATATAAGCAGAGATAATTCTAAAAAGTTTGTGGAACATGTCAGACATGCACAAAGGAGAGAGATTGGGCAGGTGCCTCGTCCTCGTCACAGACCTGGGTGACTCCCTGCCTGGCCAGGTTGGTCATTAAGTAGTTGTTAAATATTCTGACATGTGTCTCTCAGAGATCGTCATTCACTGTTACTGTCACATAGGCAGCATTTAGATTTCTCAAGTTGTCTCAAATTTGGAAAGTTTGTTTGCATTGGAGCCTTGCTCCCTTTCAGCAGCTGTTGGAGTCTGGTCTCAATGCCCCCTCACTCACTCCACCCTGACAATGTGCTGCCCTGGCTGAATTTCATCCTTCGAAAGGTGTTCTGTGTTGGGAACCTTTGGGAGTGACTAGGATTGAATGAGGCCACCAGGGTGTAGCCCCCCACCCCGTTGGATCAGCGTCCTTGTAAGCCGGTTTCCAGGGCAAGCCTGCCCTTTTCCCACCTTGTGAAGCCCAAGGAGGAGGTGGTAGGTGCAGCCTGGAAGCTGGCTCTGCCCTGACCTCCAGCTTCCACCTCTAGGACAGCAAGAGGGAACTCTCGCACATAGGGCTCCAGGACCATGAGAGAGAACCCAGGACCATGAGAGAACTCGTGCACGTAGGGCTCTAGGATCACAAGAGAGAACCCAGGACTGTGAGAGAGAACCCTTTCGTGTAGGGCTCCAAGACCGTGAGAGAGAATCCTTGCACATACGGCTGCAGGATCGTAAGAGAAAACCGTTGTATGTAGGGTTCAGGACTGCGAGAGAGAACCCAGGACCTCGACAGAGAACCGAGGATCGCGAGAGAGAACCCTTGCACATAGGGCTCCAGGACTGCGAGAGAGAACCCAGGACCGCGAGAGAGAACCCAGGACCGCGAGAGAGAACCCAGGACTGCGAAAGAGAACCCAAGACCACGAGAGAGAACCCAGGACTGTAAGAGAGAACTCGTGCACGTAGGGCTCTAGGATCACAAGAGAGATCCCAGAACTGTGAGAGAGAATCCTTGCACATAGGGCTGCAGGATCGTAAGAGAAAAGTGTTGTATGTAGGGTTCAGGACTGCGAGAGAGAACCCAGAACCACGAGAGAGAAGCTAGGACCGTGAGAGAGAACCCAGGACCGTGAGAGAGAACCCCTGTACGTAGGGCTCCAGGACTGAGAGAGAGAACCCAGGACCGCGAGAGAGAACCCCTGTACGCTGGCCTCCAGGACTGCAAGAGAGAACCCTTGTACGTAGGGCTGCAGGCTGTGGTGTTTGTTAGCGGGATCCAAATGGACTAAGACTTGGCTCACATGTGTATTTAGGTTGCCTGCAGCACTTTGCCTTTATCTAAGCAACTCTGCGATAAATGCACTGGCTGGGTTTGGCTTCCAATTACCCTCTTAATGGCTTCTTGGAAGTGCAGCTGCCCGGGCAGGGATCGAGGATGGGGAAGAGGACCTGGGTGCCGTCAGCGACGGCGTCTCTGCCAGCCCAGGAGGGCAGGCTGTTTGCATTTCTCGGATCACTAATGGGATAGCTAGAACATCTTGTCTTATGTTTGTTAACAGCTTTGTGTCTTGTGTATTTTCTTACCAGGTGATTGACCTTTAATCAAGTTCTGATTCTTATCCAAGAACAAGGTTTGAGTCTCCATTTGGGTAAACTTTTTCTTTACCTTTAGAAAAATTAGGATCTTTGTGAAAGTTTTAGTTTTGCAAATATAGATCTTGCTTGTAGGTTTGATCTCAGGGGTTATATATTTATAAAAATTGTTGCTATCAGTGAGTGTTTTTACCTATTGCATTTTCTAACTGGTTATTATTGCTTATAAAGGTCTGTTTTTTCTAGTATTTTTTTGTTTTATATATATTTTTTTATTTTAATTTTTTACTTCCATAGGTTTTTGGGGAACAGGTGGTATTTGGTTACATGAACAAGTTCTTTAGTGGTGATTTCTGAGATTTTGGTGCACCCATCACCTGAGCGGTGTACACTGAGCACAATTTTTGTCGTCTTTTATCCCTCACCCCCTCCCACCCTTTACCCCGAGTCTCCAAAGTCCATTGTATCATTCTTATGCCTTTCCATCCTCGCAGCTTAGCTCCCATTACTTTTGTTTTTATACTTTCTTTACTCATTTTCTAGTGTTCTTGTGACTTAAAAAATCTTTAGTAAATAATAATACATAAAGTGCAAGAAAGCCTAAAGAATGATAACTATGTCTACTGTAAAATACACAGATGTGAACTGTACAGCTGTAAAACAGGTGTGAAGTATACAGCTGTAAAACACAGGTGTGAAGTGTACAGCTGTAAAACACGTGTCAACTGTACAGCTGTAAAACAGGTGTGAAGTATACAGCTGTAAAACACAGATGTGAAGTGTACAGCTGTAAAACACGTGTGAAGTGTACAGCTGTAAAACACATGTGTGAAGTATACAGCTGTAAAACATGTGAAGTGTACAGCTGTAAAACACAGGTGTGAAATATACAGATGTAAAACACAGATGTGAAGTGTACAGCTCTAAAACACAGGTGTGAAGTGTACAGCTGTAAAACAGATGTGAAGTATATAGCTCTGAAACACACAGATGTGAAGTGGACAGCTGTAAAACACAGGTGTGAACTGTACAGCTGTAAAACAGGTGTGAAGTGTACAGCTGTAAAACAGGTGTGACGTATACAGCTGTAAAACACAGGTGTGAACTGTACAGCTGTAAAACACAGGTGTGAACTGTACAGCTATAAAACACACAGGTGTGATGTGTACAGCTGTAAAACACAGGCATGAACTGTCCAGCTGTAAAACACAGGTGTGAAGTATACAGCTGTAAAACAGATGTGAAGTGTACAGCTGTAAAACACAGGTGTGAAGTTACAGCTGTAAAACACAGGTGTGAAGTGTACAGCTGTAAAACACAGGTGTGAAATACAGCTGTAAAACCCACAGATGTGAAGTGTACAACTAAATGATTTTAAATGTTGCAGGTGGCAACACAGCCGTCCAGGAGCCTCCCACACATGCCTTGGGGCAGCACCCTCCCACCCCCCACCCTTCCACCCTACCATGATTCTCCTCCTGTTCTGGAGTCCAGTGGTGAGAAGTCAGCTCTGTTGCCAGTTGCAGTGCCTTGTGCTAAGGATACCACTGCGAATGCGTTCTCAAGAACAGACGTTCGCCATGTCCCAGTTTTGGCAGTTACAGTTATGACCATTTATAGCTGTGAACATCTTGCATGGTCTTTGGCCTACATCTGTGGCAGATTTGCATGGGTTTGGCCCTGTGGGGTTGCTGAGCTGGAGGCAGACCCACAGGGGCTTGCACCCGCAGCCGTTGAGCAGCAGGGAGTGGAGGCTCCTGGGGTGCTACTGGGTGCCTGTGGCCTCCACCTGCACTCCTGGCTCCTGGGGGTGCTGTGTGTCGCCCCTGCCTCCGGCCTGCAGAAGGGCCTCTCTGTCTGGATGCTGAGTGACGTCTCCAGTCCACTCTCGGGTTTGGCTGCGTGTCTCTCTGTTCTGACTTACGTGCTGCTTCTCTGTTCTGGGCACGGTCCTGGCCCGGGTCTGCGTGTTGCAGGCCTGTCCTCCCTGGGTGTAGCACTCTTGATTTTTAAAATTATTATTATTTTTTGAGACAAAAAATCTCACTCTGTCACCCAGGCTGGAGTGCAGTGGTGTGATCTCGGCTCACTGCAACCTCCGCCTCCCAGGTTCAAGCTGTTCTCCTGCCTCAGCCTTTCAAGTAGCTGGGACTACAGGCGCACACCACCATGCCTGGCTAATTTTTGTATTTTTAGTAGAGATGGGGTTTCTCCATGTTGGCCAGGCTGGTCATGAACTCCTGGCCTCAAGTGATCTGCCTGCCTTGGCCTCCCAAAGTGCTGGGATTATAAACATGAGCTGCTGCACCCAGCTGATTTTTTTTTTAAATATGTATTTTGTTGTGTTTTAGGTTTTGGTGTACATGTGAAGAACGGGCAAGATTGTTGCATAGGTACATACATGGCAATGTGGTTTGCTGCCTTCTTCCCCACCACCTGTATCTGACATTTCTCCTCATGTTTTCCCTCCCCAACTCTCCACCCCCCACTGTCCCTCCCGTAGTTCCCCCCCTAGACCCCAGTGTGTGATGCTACCCTCCTGTGTCCATGTGTTCTCATTGTTCAACACCCTCCTGTGAGTGAGAACATGCGGTGTTTGATTTTCTGTTCTTGTCAGTTTGCTGAGAATGATGGTTTCCAGGTTCATGTCCCTACAAAGGACACGAACTCATCGTTTTTTATGGCTGCATAGTATTCCATGGTGTATATATGCCACATTTTCCCTGTCCAGTCTATCATCGATGGGCATTTGGGTTAGTTCCAGGTCTTTGCTGTTGTAAACAGTGTCGCAGTGAACATACGTGTGCATGTGTCTTTATAACAAAACGATTTATAATCCTTTCGATATATACCCAGTAATGGGATCGCTGGGTCAAATGGAATTTCTATTTCTAGGTCCTTGAGGAATCGACACACTGTCTTCCACAATGGTTTAACTAATTTACCCTCCCACCAACAGTTTAAAGTGTTCCTTTTTCTCCACATCCTCTGCAGCATCTTTTGTCTCCAGATTTTTTAATGATGGCCATTCTAACTGGCGAGAGATGGTGATTGATGATAGAGTCTTATAGATCACCACAGTAAGCAGTAACTGCTCAGTGGTAATGGATCTATTTAACACAGACAGCTGTATAATTAAGCTAATGTTTGATATTGTTGGTTTGCAGAATCATTCCACAAACAATCCAATACAAAAATGACCAAAGTGCTTAAGTAAACATTTCTACAAAGAAGATATACAGATGGTCAATAAGCACATGAAGAGATGTTCAACAGTGAAGGGAAATGCAAATCAAAACCACAAAGAGATACCACTGAATACCCATTGGGATGGCTATTATTAAAACAAAATAACTGTTGGGAAGGAAGTGGACAAATTGGGACCCTAATGCATTGCTAGTGGAAATGTAAAATAGTGCAGCCACTTTGAAAAACACTACAGCTTTTCTTCAAAAAGTTAAATATAAAATTAGCATAGACTCAATTACTTGCATATCAATGTTCTTAGCAGTAGCCAAAATGTCCACAAACAGAATGTGGTATACACATGCAATGGAATACTATTCAGCCTTTAAAAGGAAGGAAATTCTGATTTATGCTACAATATGGTAAATAAGCTAGACACGAAAGGACAAATATTGTATGGTTTCACTTATATGAGGTACCTAGGGTAGTCAGATTCATAAAGACAGAAAGTATTTTTTTAAATTTATTTTTTTGACCTCTCCTTGTAGTGAGATAAAGACAGAAATTAGAAGAGTGGTTGCTAGGGACAGATGAAGTGGGGATTAAGGAATTATTGTTTGATAGATACAAAATTTCAGTTGAGAAGATTAACAAGTTCTAAAGACGGAAGGTAGTGATGGTTATAAAGCAATGTGAATGTACTTAATGCCACTGAACTGGACACCTAAAAATGATAAGTTTTAGGTTATATATATTTTATCACAATTTTTAAAAAAGGAATGAAATTCTGACACAGGATGCAATATGAATGAACTTGGAAAACATTATGCTGAGTAAAATAAGCCAAACAAAAAAGGGTAGCTACTGTATGGCTCCGTTTTTACCTGTACCTAGAACAGGCAAATGTGTAGAGACAGATAGTAGAATAGAGGTTATTAGGGGCTGGGCAAGAGGGGAATGGGGAGCTATTGTTCAGTGGGGACAGTTTCTGCATGGGATGAAAAACATTCTGGATAGAGATAATGATTATACAACTTTGTGAATGTGCTTAATGCCACTGAATTTTATACCTCAAAATAGTAAAAATGATAAATTGTATGTTATGTATATTTTACCATAATTATTTAAAAAGCTGAGTAAGTTCTGAAGATCTAATGTACAGCATTAAACTACAGTTAATTGTATATAATATATCACATAACTTGAAATTTACTAAGAGTGATCTCAAGTATTCTCATCACAAAAAAGAAGGGTGAGGTGATTGATGTGTTAATCAGTTTGCTACAGTAATCATTTCACAATGTATACATATATCAAATCATCATATTTTATACCTTAAATTTATGTATTTTTTTTTTGTCAATAGTACTTAACTAAAACTAAAAAAGAAAGCTGAATGATTTTTAAAAAGGCTTTCAAGATGGTAAGGAAAAGAGAAGGAGGAAATCCTTGGAGTTCTTACCTAGCATTAACAAATTTTACTTTCCTTTTTAAAGCATCATCTAATTAAAGTAAGTGCTGCATGTCAAATATGGGTGAATCATGTATGTCTTTCTTGTTCAAGGTACGTGATACAACTCAGGAACCTTGCGGACGACTATCATTTATGAAGGAGCCAAAATCCACAAGAGGTCTGGTGCATCAAGCTATTTGCAACTTAAATATCACCTTGCCGATTTATACAAAGGTATTGTAAAATCTGCTGTATTGTAAAGTCTGCAAATTTAAAGTTTTGCAGATTTGGTATAGTAAAATCTGCAAATTTAAATTGACATTTAAATCTTGTATTAGGTCAGTGCAAAAGTAATAGCAAAAACAGCAATTACTTTTGCACTGACTTAATAAAATGAGTATAAACAAAGACTGAATGCAAGCACGTGTAATAATCATGTTTGATTCTCTGTCAAATTTACAATTTCCACTTAAGAAAAAAAGTAGCGCCACCTGATTTTATGTTAAATGCATTTTGATGTGAATTTCTATTAATACACATTGGACATGGAAATGAGAAAATTGGGCTTCAGATTTAACTTTCTGAAGAAATTTTTAAAACGAATTGGCTTTTCTTCATTATTGTTTTCATGTGCTTTCCTGAGACCACACTAGTGCATTTGGACTTACCAAAATACTAGAGTTCATCAACTTCTGTTTACTACCAGTTCACAGGTGGCTTACATATCATTAAATTCAGAGCTGCCTTATGATATTTAATTTTTTCTAAATGATTACCTATTGCTCTTACAACTTATCATATTTTAGGAGTATATAAACTGGTGTGATGGTGCACACCTGTACTCCCACCTACTCAGGAGGCTGAAATGAGAGGATCACTTGAACCCAGGAGTTCAAGGGCAGCTTAGGCAACATAACTTGTGTAATTTATTGGTTGGAATAAAAATAGTATAAATAATTGATTAGTTTAAAAAATTGCTATGTTATGAAGAGTAGATTTAAAACATTGTTGAAAAGAAAAATTTCATTAATTTCTGACCCCAAGTCTACCTACAGGAATTACTTTCTTTTCAAACCTCTCCCCATCACGTAATTCTTTGAATTCTCTGAATAAATCAAATAAGACAACTAAGTTAATTAAATCTTGTGGATAACTTATGTTTCATTCTTTTAAGATTTTTTAACCGATATTTCTTTTGAGTTGGAAGCTCTCACATGGCAATCTATAGGTGGATGCAGAAGTTGTCAGTGTCTATATGACAGGTTGGGAAGGGTGATGAGTGGTGGCTGCAGAGACGTGGAGGAGAAGTAGGGATATATTTAACATCCCAAATCTTGACATCACAAAACAAAAAATGTTCTATAGTTCTTTTTCTCCACCACAATTATTAAATTTTATATTTGCTTAACTAATTATTCATATAAATAGAGATCAATCATATAGAGAAAAGGTCATCGCATTAGGTTTGACATTGTAAATTTTTATTAAATGAATAAAACAAAATATTATTTATATATGTAAATATACATGTTATTCCAAAAATTAGAATATAGAAATGGGTATATTGACCCGAATGAGCATAATTTCATTGTATTCTGATGGTGCATAATGTATTTTGGGGTTTGTATTGCTGATTAGTAGTGAGTCACTGGAGGCAGTATGCCAAATAAGAACCACAAAGAAATACGTATGCTGCGGGCAAGCCACCTAAGTGTTATAGAAAGATGACTGAGCTTTGGCTGATTTCAGAGAGCTTTCAGTGTGCGCTAAAGAAAGCATTAATTTTATTATTACATTTTATTTCTAAGTCAACACATATCAGCTACTAATGCTGTGATGGTCCAGCTATTTTGTAACTCAAAAAGAAAAAAATGCCAGACATTGTACATTGAAAATATACCTTAGAATTTAGTACCTCTTGGCTGGGCACTATGGCTCACACCTATAATCCCAGCACTTTGGGAGACCAAGGCAGGAGGATCGCTTGAGTCCAGAAGTTCAAGACCAGCCTGAGCAACATAGCAAGACCCTGTCTTTATTAAAAAAGAAAGAAAGAAAGAAAAAAAAAAAGAATTTAGTAGCTCTTTGTTATAATAATGCTTCTAAATATTGCCTGTGTATTGAAAATTTTTCACCATATGCTTATTAATAGCTTTTAATATTTTCAACCAATTTCTATAATGACTGGGATATTATCATCAATATTTCTAAAGACAAATGCCATCCAGTTCATTTAAGGTCAAACTTCGAGACTGCTGTGGTGATCTAGTATCTGAAATTAGTATATTTATAATATTGGTTCTTTTGTCTCTTAAATCTATAAACTTTGTATTTAAGTCAATCCTCTTTTCTGCCTTTCTTCTGTAAACTGTTAGTAAGAAAAAAAGAGTATGCTCACTGTATGCTTGCCTGTTGATGCTTGTTGAAAGAATGTTTATTTACTCTTTCCTTTTCTTCTAAATACTTTCTACTTTTCCTTCTCTCTTTTTTTCCATCTTGCATGGCATCTTGGGGCGGAAAGGAATCAGAATCAGATCAAGAACAGGAGGAAGAGGTAATTTAATGACAGTGTCACTTGTTAACAGCTGTGTCATTGATATAACCACTAATAAGAGCGCATAGTTAGCCTGTGTTCTTAGAAGGGGCAAGCAGTTCTTCTTAGTAATTAAAGGGGCACAATTTTACTTAACCTCTCTGAGCCTATTTTCTCATCTTGTGGACTAACTTAAGGGAATAGTAAAATTTCCCTATAAATTGTTGCCATGTCTCTATGTTTCTCCACCAACTATTAAGAGCTAAACCATTATCTCAGGGGCTCTTAGTCTGAAGACATCTAGTGGTTGAAACTTTTTGTACTAAGATATAAATGTTTAAATTTTTAATTAAATGTCTTAGTACATTTTTAATGTACTAATACATTATTTGCCTTTTAAACTTCTATATCCTCACAAACTATAGAGGAGTCTTCTAGAGGCTATACTACATGTGATGATATTGCCACTCTGGGAATTAATGGAATGTATGCTTGCATACTCTTAGGTTCTAGCATTTTCTCAGCTTTCATTTGTAATACAGATATCTATTTATACATATCACACACCATTAGAAGTTTTTCAGGCTCCTCAGTAGTTTTTAGGAGTGTGAGGGGGCCCTAAGACCAAAGAGTTTAATAAGCACTGAGACCAAAAAGCTTTAAGAAGCATATAGTCAGTTCCGTAGACTATACTATTATAATGCAGAACTATATTAATAATAATAATTTCTTATAAAGTGGAATCTTTACTAAGTGTTGCACATGCCTCATCAATATTGGTCTCTCACAACTACCTGTGAAGTGTCTATTATTAAATATTACATTATAGATGAAGAAAGCAAGTCTTAGAGAGGTTACCTGGTATAAACAGCCATATGAATTATACCTGCTTCAATATTTAAAGCAAATGTGTTGGTCTCCCTTATAAAGATCTGAAAATGCCCAACTATTATAATAGAAGTGAAAAACATCATTGGAAAACTTAAGATAATATATTTGTTTCTAAGATAGATGCATGTTGTTAGTTATATGTAGATGTTTTCAAATATAGTTTTCTTTTTTAATGTTATTCCAATGTATTCAAAATAAAAAATATAAAGAAAAATATAATAAATACCCTTGTACCCACCAGCTTAAAATGCAAAGCCTTACCACTTTAGAAGATGCCCCTGGATTCATTCTTTTTTCTGATATCTTGGCAATGGAGTACGGTGAGAGGGGTGATTATAAACTCACTGTCCTGCTGTACATAGCCATATACACAACTGACTTAAGACTGAAGTCATTCTTTCCCTCAACCGCACAGATACTCTTGGTTTCATATACTCAATTTCCTTCCTGTACTCAGTGACCCTACTACCACAGCTGTTAAAAATGACAGGGAAGCCACCTTTGTCATTTTCACAAATCACTTTTTCTATTAGATAATTTTCCTACTGGATACTTTCTGGAACTATTGAGAGCAATAGATCCAGTTCATATTCTTTTCAGGATCTGGAATGCTGGCTTATTATTAATGATAATGAAACTACTTCTATAGAACATATCACCCTGGCATTGCTGTTTGTCATTATGTCCTTTTTCTCCACTAACTTAATGGATACTGATTATTTAATACTGACTTCACCCTTTTTCTGATTTATTCCCTAATAGATATGTATTTTAACATCAAAACCAGCCTGGGTCAGATCTTCCCAGGATTAACATGTTAGAAAGGACTTTCTACTGGTAGTGTGTAGAAAACAGAATTTTTTTTTTTTTCCAAAATCAGGATAAGAATCATGGAGACTCTCAGGAAAAACTGTAGCAAAAATACTCTGACCTTCCTGTAGCTATGGTGTCGCCCCACGTTTATAATTGTGAATAGGAGCTTCTTGTGCACACCAGGGGCTATGAGCCAAGGCAGTATTTGTAACCATTAAATTTATGTATGTTTTCTTTCAGATCGATATGACATCAGAAAAAAGTAAGAATTTAAATAAAATTGAGTTTGTTTGAAAGCTGGCTACCATAAAAAGAAGCATGAATTAAAATGCAAGCTAGTTGCTATTACTAACCACTCTAGTAATTAAATTTTTATATTATCCTTATTAATCATTAATATATTTATAAAAGCAGCTTGGCCAGTTAAATTACAAATATACCTAATTTGTGAGCTAATTAGCAGTAAAATACAATGATTATTCATCTAAGCATTCACTTTCTTTTGACATCCTTGTTAACCCTGGTATTGCTGTTATGCTTGTTTTGAAACCCACCCTACCGTTTTGTCCATTTGTTAGCATAACATTGTCATCTCATTATTTTAAGCACTGACATGACAGTATCACTTTTTATGTAATACAATAGTGACTTCTGTAGAGAGATCATTATTTTTGTAGGATACACCTGCAAAAGTGATACTGTCTAATAGCTTTTAGCTGAAGCTAACTCCATCCAACGCCTGCCCCCTCCCCCACCCCTCCCTTGCACTTTTTACTGTGGTGAAGTGTAACCAACATCTTTAGGGCTGAGGTCTAACAGACTTCTGTGAAAACTTTCTGAAAAAAATCAAAACAAAAACAAACAAAAACGAAGAGCCAAGAATGCAAAAATTAAAACCCCCTGGTAAAATTACTAATTACAACAGCGTTTTATTATAGTGCTAATTTTAAATAATGATGCAAATCCCAAACCTGATCTAGTAGAGAGAGAACTGGTTTTTACAGACCTTAAAAGAGCTATCTTAGAGCACATTTCAGGTTTGTAATATCCAATTGACATTTTAGTTTGTTGGACTATTTCTAGTGAGTCTCTGGCTTCTTGTGGAAACTCCAGTTGAATTTTACAGATTTCTGCTTTTGTGCCTCAAATGCTTTTAAAAATCTGATTTTTAAAGTTTCTTGATTTTAAGATCAAGAAACTTTATTTCAGAGTTTATTTTGATTTGCTGTATTTCAGAGTGTACTCCCAAAAGGAGAAAACGTAGAACCATGTTTAATATGGTCATCTGGCCCTGTACAATGATCTGAGGGCTTTTTTTAAAGTCCTAGGACAATGTAATTTACTACCAAATTACTGAAGTTGCTTTGAATGAGGCTTACCCTCAGGTTAAATCATTATTCAGATCTGGAATATTTGAGATTCTGGATGTTTTCATTGGTTTATATAATTGAAAAAAATTGTATTGGTATAAATTATATTAATATATTTATATCTGTAAATTCACATACTGTATCTCCTCAATAAATACAGATTCTCCCAAGAGAAAGCACTTTTGTTTATATGACATCTCACATTGCTTTAATTGTTTCCTTTTTTAAGTGATTTTACTGTATTCTCTCACTTTCTTCTTCAGAACTACTCCATTTATTTAAATGGCCCCTTACTTTGCTCCTCTGATACAAACTAGTAAGAATTAAAAATTAATTCATCCATCTGGCTCAATTGTTAAAAAAAAAAAAAGAAAGAAAGAAAAAGTTACCATGTTGCTATAATGCCATGGATTTTCCTGAATGATTTCTAGGTGTTTTGAGTGTTTCAGAAGTTTCAAATACAGACTTACATTTGCTTTTACTTTAAAGGTAATCATTAAATAATCTTCATCTAGGTGTAAACTAATCTCTAAAGAAGGGCTCTGTGGAAGTGACTCTTACCTGAAGTCTTTTTATGAGTACATTTTAAAACAGTTTACTGAGTTTTCTTTCTTACCTTTAATGGGTGTAAGACCCCATAACCTAAGCCTCAAATATACCACCTTCAGCAGCTTATGCATGGATTTGTAGGGAAATACATACACTTCGCCACAGTAATGTTTTACATATCTGTTCTAAATTCCTGCCATCCTCCTGCCCATGTGTTTCAGCAAGGCTGCCTCTCCCAGCAGTTTTACTCCACCTTTGCTTTGCATGGAAATAACTTGGCTTACATAAACTGTGCGTGTGTCCTGTGTGACTGTCTCTGACTTGGGTTGCCATGCATCACATTTTAACTTTGGACTCACATATAAGTTTAATCACAATTGTTGTTTCTGTTGTTTTTCTTTCCTTTCCTTTATTTCCCTCCTTGGTCTGTCCATTCTGTGTCTAAACAAGGAGATTGCTCCAAGGAAAGGACCATGCCTTGTAGTACCAGACTGTTTGTTTCATTGTTAGGTGTGAATTTCCCTTAGATGAAATGCCGGTTTGCAGCTGATTCAGATATATTTTATATAGTCTTTGTATATTAGTAGAACTAAACATACTGAATTTCAGATTTTTATATGATTAAAAATGTATATACATCATTAGATGTGACTCTGAGCTTGCTACTACTGGCTTTCTCCTAGAGGAAATCGAGTTTCTGCAATTTCTAATGCTTTTTTTCTTATTCTTTTCCCCATGGTTGTTTTTTTTTAAACATTGATCTGTAACATCTGAACAATCTTGAGATACCTTTGTGTAATTTCACTGTGTTCTTTGTTTTGGTATGTAATGGGTTTTTTTGTGTGTATGTGTGTCTTGTTTTAGCTTTGTTGTCTGTGTGGATGTGCTACAAGTGAGAAAAATTAAGCAAGTTATTTCCTGCTCATTTTTCCTTTTCAGTTTTTTATTTTATTTTATTTTATTTTCCGTTAGCTTTGCTTTGCTCTTGTACCCTGAGGCCTTGTGGATCTACCATTCCCAGCCCATTTTGTTGTCCCTCCCACCACAACAGGAAAAGACGCTGTGTCGTTTCAGTCCTGATTACATTTGCCAATATCTTTTTTGATTTCCATTTTACTTTCAATGTTTTTCATTCACATCAAAGATGATGAGACAGAATCTACAGAAACATCTGTCCTGAAAAGTCACCTGGTTAATGAAGTTCCTGTCCTAGCAAGTCCGGACTTGCTCTCTGAAGTTTCTGAGATGAAACAAGATTTGATCAAAATGACCGCCATCTTGACCACAGATGTGTCTGATAAGGCAGGTTCTATTAAAGTGAAGGAACTGGTGAAGGCTGCTGAGGAAGAGCCAGGAGAGCCCTTTGAAATCGTTGAAAGAGTTAAAGAGGACTTAGAGAAAGTGAATGAAATCCTGAGAAGTGGAACCTGCACCAGAGATGAAGGCAGTGTACAGAGCTCTCGGTCTGAGAGAGGATTAGTGGAAGAAGAATGGGTTATTGTCAGTGATGAGGAAATAGAAGAGGCTAAGCAAAAAGCACCTTTAGAAATCACTGAATATCCATGTGTAGAAGTTAGAGTAGATAAGGAGATCAAAGGAAAAGTAGAGAAAGACTCAACTGGGCTAGTGAACTACCTTACTGATGATCTGAATTCCTATGTGCCTCTTCCCAAAGAGCAGCCAAAGACAGTTCAAGATAAGGCAGGGAAGAAAAGTGAGGCTCTGTCTGTTGGCAGGAGCTCTGAAAAGGAAGGGAAAGACAAACCCCCAGATGAGACACAGAGTACACAGAAACATAAACCAAGCTTGGGAATAAAGAAGCCAGTGAGAAGGAAATTAAAAGAAAAGCAGAAACAAAAAGAGGAAGGTTTACAAGCTAGTGCAGAGAAAGCTGAACTTAAAAAAGGTAGTTCAGAAGAGTCATTAGATGAAGACTCAGGTTTAGCCCCCGAACCTCTTCCCACTGCCAAGGCCACATCTCCTTTGATAGAAGAAACTCCCATTGGTTCCATAAAGGACAAAGTAAAGGCCCTTCAGAAGCGAGTAGAAGATGAACAGAAAGGTCGAAGCAAGTTGCCCATCAGAGTCAAAGGCAAGGAGGACGTTCCAAAAAAAACCATCCACAGGACACATCCAGCTGCGTCACCCTCTCTGAAGTCAGACAGACATGCACTAGGGTCTCCATCCTCTAAAACAGAAAGACACTCTTCTCTTTCCTCTTCTGCAAAAACTGAAAGGCACCCTCCAGTATCACCATCAAGTAAAACTGAGAAACACTCACCTGTGTCACCCTCTGCAAAAACGGAAAGACATTCACCTGTGTCATCATCAAGTAAAACTGAGAAACACTCACCTGTATCACCCTCGACAAAACCTGAAAGGCACTCACCTGTGTCATCTACAAAAACAGAAAGACACCCGCCTATTTCACCTTCAGGCAAAACAGACAAACGTCCACCTGTATCACCCTCTGGGAGAACAGAGAAACACCCACCAGTATCACCTGGGAGAACAGAAAAACGCTTACCTGTGTCACCCTCTGGAAGAACGGACAAGCACCCACCTGTATCAACTGCTGGGAAAACTGAGAAGCACCTGCCTGTGTCATCTTCCGGCAAAACAGAAAAGCAACCACCCGTATCCCCCACTTCAAAGACAGAGAGGATCGAGGAAACCATGTCTGTTCGGGAGTTGATGAAGGCTTTTCAGTCAGGTCAGGATCCTTCTAAACATAAAACTGGACTCTTTGAGCACAAATCAGCAAAACAAAAGCAGCCACAAGAGAAAGGTAAAGTTCGGGTAGAAAAAGAAAAGGGGCCAATATTAGCCCAGAGAGAAACGCAGAAAACAGAGAATCAGACCATCAAACGAGGTCAGAGACTCCCAGTAACGGGTACTACAGAATCCAAAAGAGGAGTCCGTGCTTCCTCCATAGGGATTAAGAAAGAAGATGCAGCCGCAGAAAAGGAGAAAAGTCTCAGCCACAAAATACCTGAACCTGTTCAGTCAGCACCTGAAGAGGAAAGCCACAGAGAGAGCGAAGTCCCCAAAGAAAAGATGGCTGATGAGCAGGGAGATATGGATCTGCAGATCAGCCCAGATAGGAA
The DNA here is from genome assembly GCA_963573385.1 of Cacajao melanocephalus. Taxonomy (NCBI): domain Eukaryota; kingdom Metazoa; phylum Chordata; class Mammalia; order Primates; family Pitheciidae; genus Cacajao; species Cacajao melanocephalus. The sequence goes on from CAUYLG010043140.1 coordinate 24,628, forward strand.
AACCTCCACTGACTTCTCTGCAGTCATTAAGCAAGAGTTGGAAGACAATGACAAATACCAACAATTCTGCCTGAGTGAGGAGACAGAAAAGGCACAGCTTCACTTAGACCAAGTACTCACTAGTCCTTTCAACACGACATTTCCCCTCGACTACATGAAAGATGAGTTCCTTCCAGCTCTGTCTTTACAGAGCGGTGCTTTAGATGGCAGTTCTGAAAGCCTAAAGAACGAGGGGGTAGCAGGCTCTCCGTGCGGCAGCCTGATGGAAGGGACCCCTCAGATTAGTTCAGAAGAAAGCTATAAGCATGAGGGCCTAGCAGAGACCCCCGAGACGAGCCCAGAAAGTCTTTCTTTCTCACCAAAGAAAAGTGAGGAGCAAATTGGGGAAACAAAGGAAACCACCAAGGTAGAACCCACCACAGAAATTCATGCAGAAAAAGAGCATTCCACAACCAAAGACATTCCTAGTGGCTCTGAAGAGCGAGGTGCCACAGTCACTGAGGGCTCAGAGACCTCTACTGAGAGTTTTCAGAAAGAGGTCACTCTAAAGTCTCCCAAAGACCCAAGTCCCAAAAGAGAAGATGATTGCACAGGCAGCTGTAGTGTAGCATTAGCAAAAGAGACACCCACGGGACTGACTGAGGGGGCAGCCTGTGATGAAAGTCAGTGTACCTTTGGTAGTTCAGCCCACAAGACACAGACTGATAGTGAGGCTCAGGAATCCACAGCCACCTCAGAGGAGACAAAGGCCTCGATGCTGCCTGAGGCTTCTGTACAGACAGATACGGGAACTGAATCAAAGCCTCAGGGAGTCATTAGAAGTCCCCAAGGGTTAGAACTTGCACTCCCTAGCAGAGATAGTGAAGTCCTCAGCGCTGTGGCTGATGACTCATTAGCAGTGAGCCACAAAGACTCTCTGGAAGCCAGCCCTGTGCTAGAAGATAACTCCTCACACAAAACCCCTGATTCTCTGGAACCAAGTCCTCTGAAAGAATCCCCTTGCCGTGACTCTCTGGAAAGCAGCCCTGTTGAACCAAAGATGAAGGCTGGGATTTTTCCAAGTCACTTTCCTCTTCCTGCAGCTGTTGCCAAAACAGAACTCTTGATGGAAGTGGCCTCTGTGCGGTCCCGGCTACTCCGAGACCCTGATGGCAGCGCTGAGGATGACAGTCTTGAGCAGACATCACTCATGGAGAGCTCAGGGAAGAGCCCCCTTTCTCCCGACACCCCCAGCTCTGAGGAAGTCAGCTACGAGGTTACACCCAAAACCACAGATGTAAGTACACCAAAACCAGCTGTGATTCATGAATGTGCAGAGGAGGATGATTCAGAAAATGGGGAGAAAAAGAGGTTCACACCTGAAGAGGAGATGTTTAAAATGGTAACCAAAATCAAAACGTTTGATGAACTTGAACAAGAAGCAAAGCAGAAAAGGGACTACAAAAAAGAACCCAAACAAGAAGAATCTTCTTCATCCTCTGACCCAGATGGTGACTGTTCAGCAGACGTGGATGAACCAAAACATATAGGCAGTGAGGAGGATGAAAGTGGTGTCCCTGTGTTAGTAACTTCAGAGAGCAGGAAGGTGTCTTCCTCCTCAGAAAGTGAACCTGAGTTGACACAGCTAAAAAAAGGTGCTGACTCAGGTCTCTTACCAGAACCAGTGATTCGAGTTCAACCTCCTTCCCCACTTCCATCCAGCATGGACTCCAATTCTAGTCCAGAAGAAGTACAATTCCAGCCTATCGTTTCCAAACAATATACTTTCAAGATGAATGAAGACACTCAGGAAGAGCCAGGCAAATCAGAAGAAGAAAAAGATTCTGAATCCCATTTAGCTGAAGACAGTCATGCAGTTTCCACTGACGGTGCAGACAGGTCTTACGATAAGCTGAACAGAGACACTGGTCGGCCAAAAACCTGTGATGGCCATGGATGTGAGGCCATGAGTCCTAGCAGCCCAGCTGCTCCTGAGTCTTCAGGTCTGCAGAGTCCGATTGGTGATGATGTTGATGAACAGCCAGTCATCTATAAAGAATCATTAGCTCTCCCAGGTACTCATGAAAAAGACACAGAAGGAAAAGAGCTTGATGTTTCTACAGCAGAATCTCCACGAGTAGATTGCCCCAGTGAAAGCTTTCCATCTTCGTTCTCTTTGCCTCATTGTTTGGTATCTGAAGGAAAAGAATTGGATGAAGACATATCTGCCACATCTTCTACTCATAAAACAGAGATCACAAAAACTGATGAAACATTTGAGAACTTAACAGAGGACTGTCCCACTCAAGACTCATCCATTACTACTCAAACAGATAGATTTTCCATGGATGTTCCCATGTCTGACCTAGCCGAGACTGATGAAATCTATGATCCCCAAATCACTAGCCCTTATGAAAATGTCCCTTCCCAACCTTTTTTCTCTAGTGAAGAAGGCAAAACCCAAACAGATGCAGATCACCCCACAAATTTTCGCTCTTCTGAAATGTATTCTGTTACCATCACATCCTCTGCTGAAGACGTTGTAGTGGCAAGCTCCTCTGGTGGAACTGTTTTAAGCAAAGAATCTAATTTTGACAGCCAGGGCCTAAAAATGGAATCCCAACAAGAAAGTACCTTGTGGGAAATCCAATCAGACAGTGCCTCTTCATCTCTCGAGCCTGCTATGTCAGCTACAACAGCAGTTGTTGGTGAACAAATAAGCAAAGTCATCATCACAAAAACTGATGTGGATTCTGATTCCTGGAGTGAAATTCGGGAAGACGATGAAGCCTTTGAGGCTCGTGTGAAAGAGGAAGAACAAAAGATATTTGGTTTGATGGTAGACAGACAATCACAGGGTACCACCCCTGACACAACTCCTGCTAGGACCCCAACTGAAGAGGGGACCCCAACAAGTGAGCAAAACCCATTTCTGTTTCAGGAAGGAAAATTGTTTGAAATGACCCGAAGTGGTGCCATCGATATGACCAAAAGGTCCTATGCAGATGAAAGTTTTCACTTTTTCCAAATTGGTCAAGAATCCAGGGAAGAGACTCTCTCTGAACATGTGAAAGAAGGGGCTGCTGGGGCTGAGCCACTACAGCTGGAGACATCAGTTGAGTCACTAGTGCTTTCAGAATCAAAAGAAACAGTGGATGATGAAGCAGACTTACTTCCAGATGACCTGAGTGAGGAAGTAGAGGAAATACCTGCTTCAGATGCTCAACTTAGCTCCCAAATGGGGATTTCAGGCTCCACTGAAACATTGACAAAAGAATCTGTTAGTGTAGGGACCAAGGACCTCTCCACCATGCAAACAGGTGATACACCTCCTCTGTCTGATGTAAAGCAGATATCCTGCCCCGACTCTTCTGAACTAGTTGTACAAGCCCAGTTAGATTTTTCCACAGTCACCAGGTCTGTTTATTCAGATAAGCGTGATACCTCTCCTGATTCCTCCCCAGAAGAACAGAAATCAGTGATTGAAATTCCTACTGCACCCATGGAGAATGTGCCTTCTACTGAAAGCAAATCCAAAATTCCTGTAAGGACTATGCCCACTTCCACCCCAGCACTTCCATCTGCAGAGTATGAGAATTCACTCTCTGAAGATTTTCTATCCGGTGTAGATGAGGAAAATGAGGATGAAGCAAAACCAAAGTCCAAACTCCCTGTCAAAGTACCCCTCCAAAGAGTTGAACAGCAGCTCTCAGATCTAGACATCTCTGTCCAGAAGACAGTGGCTCCTCAGGGACAGGACATGACAAGCATCACACTAGATAATAGGAGCAAATCTGAATCTGATGCTAGTTCTTTGGACTCAAAGATCAAATGCCCAGTAAAAACCAAAAGTTACACTGAGACAGAAACAGAGAGCAGAGAAAGGGCAGAGGAACTTGAGTTAGAATCAGAAGAAGGGGCCACACGACCAAAGATACTTGCATCCCGATTGCCGATTAAGAGCAGAAGCACCACATCTTCCTGCAGGGGGGGCATGAGCCCCACAAAAGAAAGTAAGGAGCATTTCTTTGACCTTTACAGAAATTCCATAGAATTCTTTGAGGAGATTAGTGATGAGGCTTCCAAGTTAGTGGATAGGCTGACACAGTCAGAGAGGGAGCAGGAACTAGTTTCAGATGATGAAAGTAGTAGTGCCCTGGAAGTTTCAGTAATTGAAAATCTGCCACCTGTTGAGACCGAGCACTCAGTTCCTGAGGACATCTTTGACACAAGGCCCATTTGGGATGAGTCTATTGAGACTCTGATTGAACGCATCCCTGATGAAAATGGCCATGACCATGCTGAAGGTATTTGCCAGCCACTGGGATTCCCTGTGCTACGCATGTCATAAAATTGATATAGTTTCTTTGTATGTTTGTTTTATTTGATGATTTGTGTCTCATTTTCTTTAAGCTTTCTGTAGTGGCTAATGTGTTTGTGTAAGCCCTTTGTGTTTTGTGCTTTCTTTGTATACTCTCGTCTAAGAAAACAATCTCAAGATTGAGTAATGAGAATGCTTATGGAAAACATAAACATAATAACCAGGCAACAGTGATCTTGCCTTTCTTTAGCCTCTGCACGTAATAAGGCCATGCGAGCTTTGAGTTTTGTTGTTCTGAAGTCCCAAGCTTAGACTCAAATTAAGCACTTTTGCACATGAATATATTGGATTTTGTTTCATAGCATAAAGACTCATTGCTTTTCTTCTTACCTTTGCATACTTTAAAATAATTTGTACTTACAATTTTGTAATCATTAGGAAGCCATTTGCTTGAGAAGATTTCATATAACATGAAATTCTAATTCTTATGGATCTGTTTTTGATTCAGAAAGGTTGGATTTCAGATACCATTGGTAAATACTTTAAGCAAACAAACCTAAGGTAAAAATATACTTTTCATTTATGTGGTAGATGAATGGAGAATGTATTCAAATTAGATGCAGCAGACAACAAAATCTCAAACTTTGCACAGTTTAAGTTGACTGTGAGGGAATGATGGCTCTTTGAGTTATAAAAAAGGAAACCATAGATGGCTTTGAAAAGTAGCCTGTGTTCTTCCAGTATCTCTACAATGAAGACTGTTATTCCTAAATTTGGGTTATGCAAAATTTCCTATACCATGGTCTAAAATGCTGCCCATCAATCAGTGGGATTTAAAATAATGGGAAAATTATAGTTTATAGGAGTAAATAGTATATAAGCTTAATAGCAAGCAGGCAGAAACTTTGTCCAAAAGACATATATGCATACAAATACAATATACACATATAAATGCGTATGCTTTTATCCTCATTTCTCCAAGGTTACCAGGACAAGGCAAATGTTGTTTCTGGCCACACGAATCAGGATGGTCTGATCAACTCATGATTGAGATCTCTTGTGACTCTCTGATGTGATTCCTTTCAGACATGACCTGGAAATGATCTATCCCTCCACAAGCAATAATGGGAGGTCCTAGCCAATTGCTCCACTTCTGCATCCCATTTATGATTTCTCTGGTGTTTCATGAATGAGATGGTGATCTCCTGGTGGGCAGTATTCTCTGATAATTTAAAAGAAAAGTCATAAAACTACTAGAAATCAGCAGCTTATATAATTATGTCTAGTAACTAGTCTTGATTAAAGAGATATGGAAGCAGATGGTTTTCATGATTCATATTAGATCTATTTCCCATTCCACCCTGGAAATCAGACACACAGTATGATCTGAAATGTAATATATAGTTTGTGCTTTCAAGTATTTGGAGAAGTGACTTCCTTTCTTTGAATGAATCAGTACTGTGGTTCCTCTCCTGCCATAGACAACCTTTGGCCATTCTGTTTTTGACCTTCTCCAGATCCACAGGATGAGCAGGAACGGATCGAGGAAAGGCTGGCTTATATTGCTGATCACCTTGGCTTCAGCTGGACAGGTAAAAAGAATGTGACCCAGTTTTCCAATAAAACCTGACATAGATGCATCAGTCAAGTGTCATTAAGAACATAAAAGGTACCCCCACCCCTTTCTTGAGAAAGAATATATGAAAAGAAGAATAAACTAAGAACTAGAAAACCTGGGCTCTGCATCAGCTAATGGTGTAGCCCAGGGCAGGCCTTTTGTCATCTCTGAAATTTAGAATAATAAAACTTTCTATTTGAAGATTTAGAGAACATAGCAACCTTCAGGAACCTTCTTTGGCATTGCAGATATCTAAATTAGGGGGAGATTATTATGTTTCAAATCATTTTTAGATGTAATTTTTATCAAATTCAATGTGAAATTTAACCAGGGCTACTTCTTTTAGATACCTTATGTCAAAAATCTTCATAGGAAACAACACTAAAATTTGCTTTGGCTAAGTGTTAAAACACACATGAATTAGATATTTTACTAATATTTTTGAGAAATGAGAGTGTTTATAGAAATTTATGTTAATATATTATGAAAAAGTGAAATACAAAATTAATATACTTTATAAATTATGATTTGTAGGTTTTAAAAACGACACTTTTGCATCTACCTGTGACTTAACCTATTAAAGCAAGATTGTCTGTCTGGTTTTATTTTTTTAAGTCTTTTTTTTTTTTTTTTTGCTATCACTGTGACTACTTCAAAGAGACAACATTATAAAGTAATATTAATATTCTTCTCCTTTCAATTTCTTAGATTTGGTGATGAATAGCAGCCCATAATACTCATAAAGATAACTAATAATTTAGAGTAGATGACTGGAAGCAGGAGGAGTAGCCGTTTTCTCACTTTTAATGATTTTAGAGTAATCCTTACATACTGATCAAACTTAATTAATTTGGGGATTTAGGGGAGACAATGGTACCAAGCTATCCCTGATTGACTTACTAGATACCATTCAGAAGTATTTCTTTTGCTCTTTAAATATGTTTATATCCATAACTATAGATTAAATGCAATATGTATATATTTGGTAAAAATGCAAACCTACCACCATATAGAATGACATAAAATGAAAAGTAAATATGGCTCTCACACCTTCTTCTGTCTTCTAGCCTTGTGCCTCAGAGGTAACTGCTAATACTTTCTCATGCTTTTAGAAAAAATATACAATGCCTATATTTATGCCTGTTATTTAAAAGTAAGAAAAATATTTACTGAATAATATTCCTCATAAATAGTCTGTTAACATAGAGATATATATTTTGTTCTTTTAAGGGGCTGTTTAATTCCACTATATGGAAGTCCTGTAATTTTATCAATGGCCTTTGTTGACGGGCTTTAGGTGGTTTCCTGGTAATGGCAATAAGTATTCTTGTGCATTGGTATATTTTTGTGAGCATATCTATAGGGTGTATTCTTAGAAGTAGAATTGCTGGGAAAAAAGATACATATATTTTTAATTTTGAAAGATACTGTCAAATTTCCTTCAAAAGAAGTCACTCCATTTACACACCCACACACACATACACACACCCACACACACATACCCACACCCCATAATGTATAAGCATCCATATGTAATAGTTTGTTTATTGTTTTGTTTGTTTTGTTTTGTTTTGTTTTACAGAGAGCGGATCTTGCTCTGTTTCCTAGGTCAGAGTGTAGTGGCACAATGATAGCTTACTGTAACTTCAAACTCCCAGGCTCAAGTGATCCTCTGGCCCCAGCCTCCTGAGTTGCTAGGACCTCAGGCAAACACTACCACACCCAGCTAATTTTTTAAAATTATTTTTTGTAGAGATGGGGTCTCACTATGTGGCCCAGGCTGGTCTTTAGCTTCTGACCTCGAGCAACCCCTACTACCTCAGCCTCCTAAATTCTAGGATTACAGGAATGAGCTACTGGGGCCCACCCAATCCATATGGAATGTTAATAGAATTCAAAGGAAAACTTTGTGTCTTCTTCCCTGGATCAATTAATGCTTCCTCGACCTCTTATTCACATGACCTCAAATCAAATGAAGGAATTTATCCAACCATCATAATATAACTACAACTAGTATTTATCAAAGTATCCAGAAACAGGATTTATAATACTCAAAGTATCACCTGTGTTAATTAAAGAGAAAAATTTTTTCTCTTGTTATCAGTCATTTATTTTCCATTATCTTGCTTAAAAGTATAAGCAAGTATTAATGATCTCATTTGCATTTTGAATCAAATGGGCCTGAGTTATACATATCTTATCATCACTACCTCACACTTACTATTTTCAGTATGCAGTGATCAATTCTATAGCCAGTTTTAGAGGAAAAAAATCCACACTTAATGCTAGAAGAAAAAAGGCATATAAGAGTCACTTCTAATATGTAGAAATGAAAGAATCCAAATACCAAAGCAAGTTGTAGAGACTGGAACTTTGATGTTAATGTGTTTACAAAGTAGTATTTTATCTTCTAGAATTAGCAAGAGAACTAGATTTCAGTGAGGAGCAAATTCATCAAATTCGAATTGAAAATCCCAACTCTCTTCAAGACCAGAGTCATGCACTGCTGAAGTACTGGTTAGAGAGGGATGGGAAACATGCTACAGGTAAGTGGGGAACTATATGTATATTGCGCTAAAGTTGGACATGTCTTGCTCAACAACTGCATCTTGCAAATTCAGTAAAATAGTAAAGTAAAAAATGCCATTAATTGAAGTGCAACAAGTCATTGAATAATATCATTTGTTCAATGTCATTTCCTTATAACGTTGATGAGAAAAAATAATCAATTCCCAGCAAGGCCACTGTTTGTGTATCGTTTTTGTATCCTCTCCATGTTTGTGTGGCTATTTCCTCAGAACTCCAGTTTCCTCCCACATCCCAAAGATGTGCACATTAATTTCGCTGATGTTTCTACATTGTCCCAGTTTGAGTGGGTGTGGGTGTGTGTGAATGCGCCCTACAATGGGATGGCATCCTCTCCCAGGTTGGTTCCCATGCGAAGTGCTCTGAGCTGCCAGGTTAAGTTCCAGCCACATCAGACCTTGAACTGAATAAGAGGATTGGGAAAAGAATGAATGAATGAATGAATGAATGAATGAATGAATACAAATTATTGTCAAATAAAAATGCGTACAGTGTATGATAATTATACAAGTGCATGAAATAAATGATGCCTTAGGAAAGTGCTCAGCAAACCCACCATATTTGTTACTGTTTGTTTATGAATGGCATGGTGGGAGGAGGTGCTCCTTACATTTTTCACTTTGCGAAGATTTATTCCTTGATTGAACCCTACCACCACTATGACCACCATCACTCACTGGTTCCTCAAAAATTGAATAATTATCTTACTTATATTTATTAATCTTTCTTAAATGTATGCATAACTCATTTTCACTTCAGTGTTTAGTATTAAAAGTGTTTGGGGTTTTATTTAGAAGTTTGACAGTGTTTTGTGACCAGAACATTGTTTTCTAAGAACCTACCAATGATGTTGAGTGAGAACTTAGTGAACTACTCTAAGCAAATGAGAACAAGTTACTGTCACTTCTAAAGTATGCGTGTTGCATAAAGACTCTTGCGTGATGTGTGTATGAACAGCATTACGTGTAGGAAGTCATAACAGCCCTCACTTCTAACAGTAATGTTACTCAAGCCCTAATATTTTTAAAATATTGATAAGTGGACACAATTGCTTTAGTTAGCATTGTTTCTTGATAGTGCATTACCTCTGTTTCTGCTTCCTTTACTCATAAATAACATCCAGTCTAAATTTATCATTCCTTCTCTTTACATTCTCCTAAGCAGGAGTGTCAGATTTAGCAAATCAAAACAGAACAGCGCCCAGTTAAATTTAAGTTTCAGGTGATCAGAAAATACGTTTTTAGCATAAGCACGTCCCATGTAATATTTGGGGCGTATTTATACTAAAGAAGTATTTGTTTTTGATCTGCAATTCAGGTATGGCAGGTGTCCTGTATGTTATCTGACAATTCTATGTTTAGGGCTTGTGCCCATGCTGTGCCACCTTTTTTGTACATATCTCTTTGGTCTGTTTGCTTATTTGTACAAAGACATTTAATTAGGCTTTGTTTCCTGTACAGATATCAAAAATTTAGTAAGGCAGTTGAGTGAAAAATATTTTTAAAGGAGTACCTCTCAGTTGTAATAAATGCTCTTTCTCTAATATGTTAGATACCAACCTCATTGAATGTCTCACCAAGATCAACCGAATGGACATTGTTCATCTCATGGAGACCAACACAGAACCTCTCCAGGAGCGCATCAGTCATAGTTATGCAGAAATTGAACAGACCATTACACTGGATCATAGTGAAGGTCAAACTGTGTGTGTGTATGTGTTTGTGTGTGTGTGTGAGAGTGTGTGTGTGTGTGTATGTATGTGTTGTGTCTGTGTGTGGTTAATTGAGGCACTGGACATGCTGTCTTTTTTATTCAGAAGGTAGACCATGATCTATGGTGATCATACGTTCTTTTTCTTGCTACCCTGAGGCTTTCCTCCCTGTTTTATAGAACCCTCCCACCTCTGTTCATGCTCGTTCTTTGTTATTTCACAGATGACAAAATGATCCATTGAATCCCCTTTCCTCACTTCCATGGTGGCACTTCTTACGCTTGTATTTTTTATTCTACCTTAGCCACACATTTCTAGGCGCACAACTAGGACTATATCACTACCAGTGACTGTACATTTCCTCTTTTGTTTATGCACCAACAGTTCTTCAGACCTGCGGGGACCTCCAGCCATTGGCTCTACCACCTTTTCAGTATCAAAGTTTCCCTAACCTATTCTCATTCATTTGTGATCTCTAACACTATTTTTTTCTCTCTCTTTTATCTCTAATTTACATGTTCTCTTCTTCCTTCAAACCTCCAACTTTGTCTCTTTTCTTTATTTATTCCCAGCTGAAGACCATGCTTTATATTTCTTAGAAAATATAGAAATAATCAGAAGCAAATATGTATATTTTTCAACAACAAATCTACCAACATGAGTGTATCTCAATGCATATACATACTCTACATTCCATCCTATTAAAATGGATAAAATTTCCTCACTTTGCTAAAGCCACCATCTCTTGTTTTGTACTAGATTTCATCTCCTTTTACCCAATCAGGGACTCCATTCCTGCAAGTATCCATTTTGGCTTCCTTCCGCTAGACCGTACCCAACAGCATTAAACCATGCTTTAATAGATATCATCTTTAAAAACAAAACAAAGCAAATAACTCCTTTTACCTTATATGTCCCCCTGGTATCATTGCTGTTACTCTATCCATTTTATGGGAAACCTCTTAAAAGAACAGTTTGAATTTCCTGTCTCTGCGTCCTCTCTTCCCATTCCCTCTAGAACTCTCTCTATAATTCACTCTAGTCAATCTTTTAAAATTCACCTGTTGTTTCCTCATTGTCAAATTTAGCAGGAAGTTCTCAGTCTTCAACTTACTTTGCCTCTGAGTAACATTTGACATGAATACTGAAGGCTTTCTTCTTAAAACACTTTCTCTACTTAATTTTCGTGACATTCTCACTTCACTTCTTTTTTTTTTCTACTTTACTGGGTGTTTCTCCTGAGTCTTTTCATTCTGTGTCAGCTTACTTCTCACGGATGTAAATGATGACGTATCTGAGTGTTGAGCAAAAGCCTCATGGCTTTTCCTCATCTCCCACACTTTCCCTGTCTCACTGCTCCTTCATGCCTGGCCTCCTTGCCATTCGTGGAGCACCTTCCACATTCTCCTGTTTTAGGGCTCTTGTATTTTCTGCTCTCTCCACCCTAGTATGTTCTTTCCTCAGATCAACACTTATCTTGTTCTCTCACTTTATTTAGGTCACTGCTCAAATATCACCTCCCAAGCAGAGCCTTTTCTGACAAGTCTATTTAAAATACTAGCCCCATTTATCCTCTACCTTTATCCTGGTTTACTTTTCTCCCAATATTTATCGCAAATATATATCTGCAGAAATGCAAGTTCAGTGAGGACAGAAGCTTTTTCTATCTTGTTCACTGCTATATGTCCAGCATTTAAGCAGCACATACTACAGAGTTGATGCTCAAAATATATCTGTTGAATAAATGAATAAATAGATGAATGTCAATCACTCCTCTGCTAAACATCTTTCAATGACTCCTCATTTCCTTGGGTATGATAAAATTCCTTAGCCTGTCATAAGAGACTCTACATAAAAAGAGTACTATCCTCATTGTGTTAGAGTGAGGATTAATCAAGTTAATACTTGCAATGCACTTGGAATGGTGCCTGTTAGCCATTATTTATTATGATGTTTATTAACTGTCACTCTTTTTACTCTTTAGTTTTTATGCTTTGACTGTCTCAGTCAATTCCTGCTTACCATTAGGTCTCCTTAGCGTGTAACACACTCTGCATTTCCTTTCCGAATCCTAAGCCATTGCTGGTTGGGAGTATGAGCAGCGATGATGGAGATACCACAGCCAATGGTGCATTTCAACCAAGCTATGAGGGGACTAACCATAAAAGTATAAATGCAATGTTAGGTGCTCCCACACTCATTGAATTGACTGGCACCTATGGCCCAGTTGCTTTGCATTGGAATTGACTCTTACTTGTCTGGACTCTTCTGCAAGATCAGCATCTTGAAGGTGGACACGATGTCTTCTTCATCTTTATAATGCGTGGGCCTGTCTCAGGATGTAGCACATAGTAGTTACTTAATAAATATCCATTCAATATAGGTAAGCTTCAATTAAATACTTAAATAATTCTCCCTTTAGGGTTCTCTGTACTTCAGGAGGAGTTATGCGCTGCACAGCACAAGCAGAAAGAGGAGCAAGCTGTTTCTAAAGAAAGTGAGACCTGCGATCACCCTCCTATTGTCTCAGAGGAAGACATTTCTGTTGGTTATTCCACGTTTCAGGATGGCATCCCCAAAACTGAGGGGGACAGCTCAGCCGCAGCACTCTTTCCCCAAACTCACAAGGAGCAAGTTCAACAGGATTTCTCAGGGAAAATGCAAGACCTGCCTGAAGAGTCATCTCTGGAATATCAGCAGGAATATTTGTGAGTTTCCAAAGAAAGCCTGTCAAATGTAATTCCATAGAAACCGGCTAATGTGGGTGCCAGGCATATATACGCATAACTGGTTTTTAAATAATTTTAAAATGACCCTGTCAATCATAAGTGCCAGAGCTAAAGGGGGGGAAAAAGCATTACCATGTAAGAGACATAATTGTGACAGTGTTATGTGGCACAGACATACAAGAACCAACTTCCAGAGCTGTGACTTTGAACAAGTCCTTAAGTGCTTTAAATATTCGTTTTCACATCTATAAAGTATAGTAATAATACGTACGTGACTCATCTCACAGGGTCAAAAGTGTAGTGTGTCTATGAAAGCATCATCTAAACTGTAAAATTCCCTGTAGATGACATGGCCATGACTTGTAATATTGCTGCACCTCATTTACTCTGTAGTGCTTCAATTGTGGAGCTCATGGTACCATTGCTGGTTGGGAGTATGAGTAGCAATGATGGAGATACCACAGCCAATGGTGCATTTCAACCAAGCTATCAGGGGACTAACCATAAAAGTGTAAATGCAATGCAAACTAGCCACATAGAATAAAAGGCTATTAAATTGAGGTGGAGTAGAGTTGGAGTGGGAATAAAGAGAAGTCTTCTGAAGAGCTTCTGGCTAAAGGAAACTGCAGAGCCTAATTCTCCTCAGATTTAAGTTCTGGCCTATATGGAAGCCACAGAGAAAGAGTTGTTTAATTGACACCGATTGTCCAGAAAAAGAAAACAAATCATGAGAAAGGCCAACATATCCCTCACCCTGAAGTCTGAGAATAGGGTGTCATGAGATTGTATCAAAGCATTTCCCTTATCGTTTGTGAGTTTTGTGGTCACTGACATGAGAAGAGAATGAAATGCAAAATGAAATTATCTCTTCTTCCACTGAGCCACCCTTGCCCCATCAACCTGTAGGTTTTAAGGGTGAGCATAAAGAAAATATAAGAAAGAAGGAGAAGGACCAAGGAAAAGATGGGAAGAAGAGGAGAGGATAACAGAGACATTTTAGGCACTTAATATCTATGGAGTGACAAAAAATTGCACGAAATACCAAAAGAAGGCACAGAAGAGGCAAAGAATCTTCTTATTTAGTAGTTGAGATTATATAAGGTTACATTGGAGTAACTCCAGACTATATCAATGAAAAAGGTTTCCATGTCAACAGATGCCTCTATTATTAAATAAAACAGTTTTTCAGAGGTACTATAAGAATTTCCTTATATTTATAGTTATGAAAACTATATTAACATGGAGATTTATTTAATTCTGCCAAATTTTGATTCTTGCTTCAAAAACCTTATTATCTACAAATCTTTACATAAAACTCCTCACATCCCCAATATCACCTGGAGTTAGAAAAGATGAAACTATAATTATCTACATTGTAGAGGCTGGGTAACTGTAATACATTTTAGGATAATTTTTATCTTTAGAATAATACATCACTCTCTGCCAATGCTGCATCAATGAACTATGACTCTATATCTTGTCATATTATTTTTCTTCAAATGTCCTTTCTTGGTGAAATGTACAAACACGATTTTGACTGTCAGACTGTTTTGACTGTCATAGACTATGGAAAAACCAGTTCCATCTTGCCTTGTGATTTCCTTGCTTGAGCAGGAGGTGACATGCAAATGTGCCTGAAGTATCATTTGGCTTTTTCATCCCAGTGTGACAAGTCCAGGAACAGAAGTGTCAGAGACTCAGAAGCCTACGGCAGTACCCAGCTCTCCCAGCAAGACACCTGAGGAAGTTAGCACCCCTCCTGAGGAGGAGAGGCTGTATCTCCAGACCCCAACATCCAGCGAGCGGGGAGGCTCTCCCATCATACAAGAACCCGACGAGCCCTCAGAGCACAGAGAGGAGAGTTCTCCACGGAAAACCAGCCTCTTAATAGTGGAGTCTGCCGATAACCAGTCAGAGACCTGTGAAAGAGTCGATGAAGATGCAGCTTTTGAAAAGGTAAGACGTTCCTCTCCACTTTCTCACCCACTTGTAACAAAGCTATAGATCTTCCTCCAGTTTCCATTTTTCTGATGTTTTATTTTTTTTCCACTTCAAATCGAAAAAGTTAACCAAATTAATTAACTTGGCACATGGAAACCCTCAACCCCTTTTAAAATCTGAGAGCCCAGGAATCTAGAAAAAATGGTGCCGTTTCAGTGCTAGCGATTTGACCATAAGCCCTGATCTTATCACATGGGAAACTCTTTTGCTAAGAAAAGTAAACACGGTGGCGACACAACATATCTGGAGGAACTTTTCAAAATTAGTAAACTTAGGCATGAAAGCTGGTGGCAGAGATTCACAGTGCCAGGTAAGTCTGCCATGAGATGTGCTGGGACCAGCTGGCTTGTAAGATCTCTGGGCTTTCAGGTGATGAGCACACAAACTGTGGATATTGGGTGGGGTTTAGCTGCCAAAATAAATTTTTCTCATTAAAGGCAAGATGATTTCCAAGTCAGATTTTTTTAAGATTTATTTTAGGAATGGCTGAGAAAAAGAACATTGTGCCTAAACTTACTGCAGTTTCTAAATGTGCAAATGCCTGTCAGTGGCATGAGAGTGCATCACAGCACTTCCTTTCTCATTATGAGAGTTTTAAAATTGTGAAGGGGGTGGGGATGATGTGAAGAAATTAATCAACCATGTAACCTCAAAATGTGGTCTATATAGTTCACATACCTCAGAATTGATTGGAGAGCTTGATCCCTCCTCAGAAATCCTGAATTGGAATGAATCCCAGGGCGAGGAGAGAGAGCGAGAATTTGCCTTTTCAGTAACTCCTCAGAGGACTCTCAGCCACAAAGAAGTATGAGAATCTGTTTGAACTAAATTTAATATAAATTAAATTAGATATTGTTTTCCTTTTAAAAAGTAATAGAATTGAAACACATTTTATATTTCAAAGTGTTTTTAGAGCATTAATATAAAGCTTAGTAGTAAAAGAAGAGTTAAAATAAATGACTGAAATTTTGGGAGGAAAATAAAGTGAAACAGCATTTCTTTGGGCTTAAGAAACACATTTGTTTTTGCTCACTGTAAGAATGAGACCTGCTGCTGGGAATTATCTGAAATCATAACTAAAATTAGGAAAGATCCAGGCAATGACAACTGTGTCCTGATTTTGGCAGTTTTCTTAAATAATAAATTCATCCCATGAATGAATTTTTATTCCAAGTTTGCTTTTGCACAGAATTACTCATATCTCAAATTCTTGGCTTAAATGAATACTAGTAAAAATGTTTCATACATGTTATCTGGGCTAAAAGCTACCAAATTTAGCTTAAGAATCCACACACTTCGTGAAGTTAGACTTGAAACAATTATCTGGATAATACGTATGTCTAATCTGTACAAAATGAATACATTTTTATAAGTCATTCTGAATTTCACATCATTCATACAGGCCTGTTCAACTTACTCTTGATGAGTATCCAGGCATTTCTCTTAAGTTTCCCATGTTGACCCTTATTTCTCATAACCCTAACTTGGGCATCCAATTTTAATCACTTTTCTTGCCAACCATATTCCTAGGCAGTAGATTCCTGATTATATTTAAAGTATAATTTGGTTTGGGATTTACATGTCTTCCTTTAGCGGAGATAAATATAAACATATAAGTTGAGTTTTACAATATGTTAAGTAAACCTACTTGAGCTTTCTCTTTTTTAAAAACAAAATTTCATTAGGGGACAGTAATTTGATATATGACTCCTAAAATAATGTGTGCTAAGCTAAAATTATGTTCTTTGCTTTATCTCTGGTTTTTGGCCAGAGCCCTAAAATACTATTGACCACTTTATCTGAAGTTCTCTGCAAAATTAGTCTAATATTATTCATAGTCTGTCTTTTTTCATGCCAGGGAGATGCACTATTGGTTAGATAATAGCTACAGGAAATGTTGACTTCCTACAAGAAGTTCTTCTAGAAACGTGATATTCCTGTACCTTTGGGTTAATAAGTCCAAGCCTAAGCACAAGTGTCTGGCTCATGCGTGTTTACTCAGCTGCGTAGCATCTATGTTTACAGTCAGGCTTTTTTTAAATAGGATTTTAAGTAAAAGCAGTCATGTGAGCAAGCTGCTTGTGTTTTTGGAGAGATTTTGACAGATGAGTTCTGCAACAGCTCTCAGAATTCCAGAATTCTTTTTTCATTCATTGGACAAAAAACAAAAAAACGAAAGAAACGAAAACACCGTATTTTTGTTGAAGTCTGAGACCAGCACACACTTGTTTTCACCTCTACCAACTTGTCCACCAAAGCCTCCGTGAATAAAAGTTTCATAATACAATGTAAGCAAAAGAAGAAACCGGTAGTGAAGTCCTTCCTTAGCATGTTAAACAAAACAATGCTTCCATGCTTCCACCAGGAGCTAACAGAGGAATTAGGGGAGCTGGAGGCCAGCTCAGATGAGGAGGCGATGGTAACTACCAGGGTTGTCCACCGGCGAGTGATTATTCAGGTACCCACTGAATTACTGCACTTAATTTACTGAATTACCCACTTAAATTACTGCACGTCAGGGACAGTTCTGTCCCCATACCCTTAGAGAGTGATCAACCTGGATCCATGAAGCCTTGGCATGTTCCTTAGGTAGTGCATGGCCATTCAAAAGCAGATCCCTTAACTCTCCTCAGTTCTGTTTGTAAAGAAATGCAGTGGTAATGACATTTGCAGCTTTCCTACAAGAGATCCACCAAGCAAGAGCAAGATTTGGCTTCTTCACTTCCACCCACCTCACCTCTCGCTTATCTATTTTTGTTGAAGTTTTGTCTAACTTTGGTCAGATTCTCCTAAGCATGTTTTTACCCACCTGCATTTTTCTTTTAAACAAACTAGTTGCTAGGATTTTGTATCTCAGCAATGCTTCTCAACATCGCCTTTGATTTTCTAACATTCCTCGCGTTATAAGCACTTGGGAGTAGTTCCTCAGAATTGGTGCCAAACAGCGCAGTGACCCTTTTCTCCCAACTGTTTAGGGAGACGATATGCCTGAAATACCCCCAGAAACAGTCACAGAAGAAGAATACATTGATGAGCACGGACACACTGTGGTAAAGAAGGTATTGTCTAGAATACCCTAACAGGGTTGATTACAAACTTCCTGTTTAAAATTATCAATTCCATGATACTGCCACACAAAAATAAGATACACAAATGAAATACATTTCAGGTTACTAGGAAAATCATTAGGCGGTATGTATCTGAAGGCACAGAGAAGGAAGAGATTACGGTGCAGGGAATGCCACACGAACCTGTCAACATCGAGGAAGGGGATGGCTATTCCAAAGTTATAAAGCGTGTTGTATTGAAGAGTGACACCGAGCAGTCAGAGGTGAGACAACCTGATTCTCTAAAACCCATTCAATGGAGAGGACCACAATAGAGCTCAAAAAAGATGAATGAGATTGTTTATTCATATTGGCCTCACTTCTCCCTTTTATAGGTAGTTTGCTTTTAGTTGGACATTAACTTTTTTTTTTTTTTCCCCATGATTCTATGTGATTTTAAGACAGCCATCAGGGAGACTTCTAGACATTATACTTGTTGTTTTTGTTTGGCCTTTTAAAAAATCTCTACCCTTTATTTAATTCATGATTGACCATGGCAGACATCCAAAAGTCAGATTTTGAAGGATTCTAATTCTATTTGCTGAGCAAGCAGTGTGCTGTGGAGAGACCATATAAAAATGCACTGTGGTGCTTGTGTTGAGTTGGCACACGAGCCATCTGAAAGTCACTGCAGATAAATATTTGAGATTCAGATTTCTGCATTGCAGAGTTACTAAAATAAGGATCTAGAAATTCTTTATCTTTTTTTTTCTTTTGAGATGGAGTCTCACTGTCACCCAGGCAGGAGTGCAGTGGCGTGATCCCAGCTCACTGCAGCCTCCATCTCCTAGGCTCAAGCAATTCTCCTGCCTTAGCCTCCCAATAGCTGGGATTACAGGCACCCACCACCATTCCTGGCTAATTTTTGTATTTTTAATAGAGATAGCATTTCACCATGATGGCCAGGCTGGTCTTAAACTCCTGATCTCAAATAATCCACCTGCCTCGGTCTCCCAAAGTGCTGGAGTTACAGGCATGAGCCATTGCATCTGCAGAGTTATTTTATTTATTTCTGTTTTACTTCCCTCTTTCAGGAATGTATTTATTTCTTTTGACAAATAGTTTGTGAAACTCTCACTATTTTCCATTCCTTTGCATCCTCAAAATTTTATATTATGCACATGAGAATTCTCTAGAAATCTACTTTTCACTTTCTCATAGCCTTTAGATTTCCTCCTTTGAGGGCTAATTTTATCTTCGTAATACCAAAATAAATTATTTAAACATGAGAAAAGAGAGTTTCTTCACATATTATCATGTCTGTATTACACTGAGCAGTCAGTTTCTTATTCACAAAACTGATAACTCTTTGTTTGAATGACTAATTAAGGTTGCTTTGGTGTTGTGAAGAAACAGTCATGATGTAGATATTACCAATAGATTATAGTTTGTTTTTTTCTAACTCTGCTTCCCATTGCTGTTTTCTGGAAATGTCATATTTTTGTCCTTTGTTTTTTAACATAGAAAAAATTCATCAGTTATGTTTGGCAGTCAGACATTGTCTATTGTGTGTCCTTCATTCATTAGGTCACTTTGTGTGAGCCCAGCATTTTGTCCAGTACCTCACAATTTCAGGCTGAGCCAGTGGAAGGCCGTAGAGTCAGCAAAGTTGTTAAAACAACTGTGGTACGTGGAGAGAGGATGGAGAAACATCTGGGGGATTCTAGTTTAGCCACTGATCTTCCTTCAGCCAAAGATGACTTTGAAGAGGTATAGAAGCATCATCATTTTGTCTTTGTGTGTGTGTGTTTTATGTTGCTTTGCATTTGAAAAGAAAATCGTTTGTCACTGTGTCATTCCATACATGAATTCATGAAAAGATGTGGAATAATTCAAGAGGGTAGAACTCCTGTTTGAATAACTTGCAGAGTAACATTTCCTCAAACTGTGGTGTTCCTTGGTGTCACCTTAACAGCTTTTAAAAATTCAGATAACCAGGATTTGCTTCTGCTGAATCAGACTCAGAATCTCTGGAGCTGCGATTTGATTATAGATCTCATTTAAAAGTCGCAGAAATGTCTTGCGCTGCCAATTAATAAGGGAAAGAAATAAAGACATTGCAAATTGTATTTTTTTAGCTAGTCTTTTCAAATATCATCTGTGATTGACATTAAAGAAAATTCAGATACATTCCATGCCCATAATTTTTAAAAACATTTACAACTATTTAAGTTCTGGTTTCCAGCAGTTAGAAAATGGGTCCACAGTAATAGATCCACAAACTGTTACTAAAATCCCAAAATTCTGAAAACCAAAGCAAATTTTGTAAGTTAATTTGGAAATGAAACTTGAAATAAATTGGCATGGAGCTATTATGACACAAAGTTTTTTTTATTCCACTTAGAATGAGTGTTTTAATGATATAAAAATGGGTTTGGTTACGGGATGCCATCTTTACCTCCTCTGGGGTGTCAGTATTATACAGTACAGTCATGCATCACTTAACCCATTTATGCCAGAGGTTGCAATTTTTTAAAGTTTTGCATGAGTGGAAAATCAGACATTGGTGATGACCTTGAGCAGTAGGATGTAAATAACTCTCACATGCCCAGCTTTCACTAGGCATATGTGGGTTTCAATGACAAAGATATGTGCTAGGAAATGCATCGTTAGGCAACTTTGTCATTGTGTGAACATCGTAGAGTGTCCTTACACAAACCTAGATGGTATCGTCTACTACACACCTAGTGTATATGGTATAGCCTATTGCTCCTAGGCTATAAACCTGCACAGCATGTTACTGTGCTGAATACTGTAGGCAATTATAACACAATGGTAAGTATTTCCCCATCTAAAAATAGAACAGATACAGTAAACATAAAAAATAAAAGATTAAAACTGTTCTCCCGGAATAGCGTACTTACCATGGATGGAGCTTGCAGGACTGGAAGTTGCTCTGGGTGAGTCAGTGAGTGAGTGGTGAGTGAAGGTGAAGGCCAAGGACATTACTGTACGCTACTGTGGACTTTATCAACACTGTACACTTAGGCTACGCTGAATTTTTAAAAATTTTCCTTTAATTTTTTAAAATCTTCTTTCTGTAATAAATTAACTTTAGCTTACTGTAACTCTTTGACTTTATAAGCTTTCACATTTGTTTTAACTTTTGACTCTTTTGTAATAACACAGGTTAAAATGCAAACACGTTGTGAAGGTGTATGAATAAATGGTTTTTCTTTATATCATTATATAAACTTTTTCTGTTTTTAGTTTTTTAAATTTATTATTTGTTTTTACTTTTTAAGATTTTTTTGCTAAAAACAAAAGACGTAAACATATACATTAGCCTAGGCTTCCACAAGATCAGACTTCTCAATCTCACTGTCTTCCTCCTCCGGATACTGTGCCACTGGAAGGTCATCATGAGCAATAATGCACAGAGCTGTCATCTCCTAAGGAAACAATACCTTATTCTGCAATACCTCCTGAAGGACCTGTCTGAGGCTCCTTGATAATTAACTTTTAATAAATAAAAGAAGTACACTCTAAAATAGTGATAAAGTATCACTTTTATAGTCCTTGATAAGAAGTGACTGTTAACTGATTTATGTATTTACTATACATAGTAAATTTATTTATCGTACATAAACCAGTAACATAGTCATTTGTTAACATTATCAAGTCTTATGTACCCTACATAATTGTATGTGCTATGCCTTTATATGATTAACAGCTTAGTAGGTTTATCTACACCAGCGTCGCCACACATCTGTGTAATACCTTGCACCACAAAGTGAGAACAGCTATAGCATCATTAGGTGATTGGAATTTTTTTTAGCCCCATTATAATCTTATGGAACCATGTCATATATGGAATCCATTCTTAATCAAAATTTCATTATGTGGCATGTGACTGTATATGCATTATATTACCTTGCTAAAATCCAAAAGGGACAAAAAAAATCTAAATTGTTGAAACACATCTGGCCCCAGAGTTTTGACTAAGGGATCCTGGGTATGTGCAAACATCTACAAAGTATTTTTGCTATTGGAATAGTTTCACACTAAATGCTGTATGTGTGTCTTCTACTATACTCATAATATATATTGAAATTATATATTAATTCACTGGAGTATTAAAAGCAAACCTTTTTAAATACTTCGAGCTTTCACATTTTGACAACTAGCAATCTTGAATGATCAAAGATGAATTATCTGAGTTAAACCGGTTGGACCTTGTTTGCTTGCTTTTGCCTCTGGTCGTTGTTTTTATCATTAAAATCTTCACTGTAGAAAAGAGTAGGGTGAAGCAAGGAGGAAATTGAAAGTCAATCCATATGGATATCAGTTAGCAGCTTTTGTAAAGTAAAATAACAAATTTCCCTCACAAGTGAGAGAAACTGAAAGGACTTGTTAAATAAAACTCCAAACTTAGATCTGCTTCTAGGAATTGTATTTATCCTTTCAAGTATCTTTTCATACTGACTATGAGTAAAGCAAGGCAACAGATGGTTTGAAAGTCTGTGGTTTATGATGAGCTTTTTCTTTTCTTTTCTTCTTACTTCAGGCTTTGAGTTACACAGGTAGCCACATGAAAGTCCACTTACCCAGTTTAGTAGAGAATGAGATCCTGAAAGAGGATGGATCAATAATTAAAAGGTTTGGGTTAGCATGGGGTGATGCTTTGCCAACTAACACCATAAAAATTTTTCCAATTTTAAGAAAAGAAGGGGAGAATCCCTACATATGCCCTAAAGCCCACGGAGAACTGGCTACTTTCCTGCATTATAAGGCTTTGGTCAAGTAATGGATCCATCAGTGTATTATCCCTGAAGTATCCTCTTGATATTTTAAACATAACACTAAGTCATAGCAAAAATCAGACTCTAGCGTACACAGTCTGACTCCCTGGGTTTTAGCAAGTCATCAATTTAGTTAAAGCCAGATTGCGGATATAGATTCAGAGAGCATAGGAAGAATAATCTAATCAATGGAACACAAATTAATGTTGTGACCAGCTATATTCAGTTCAATCTTAGTAAATCATTACTAAACAAGTCATCAATTTAGTTAAAGCCAGACTGTGATAGTGATAGATTCAGAGAGCATAGGAAGAATAATCATCAATAGAACATAATTTTATGACCAGCTATATTAACTCAATCTTAGTAAATCATTACTTTGAATGATATGTGCTTTCTTTTAACAGCTGTTTTATGATTCTGCATGTGAGTGGCAAATAACATAAGCATGAGTTTGATACCCATGAAACAAATGTACCTAGCCATGCTGAAACCTGGGGCTTTAATGAGTTAAGCAAGTGTCATGAAAGCAGTAAGCAGCACATTTTTATGCTTATACAAGGGGGCTGACTGTGAGGCACGCTGGTCTGCCCCGGTCTCTGTCATGGATTTGATGCATAAACTTCAGCACTGTTCCATAGATATACTCTCTAACAGCACTGTAAGTATTAAGATTAATAAAATGTGCTCAGCTTCTCAGTGAAAAGACACAATGGAAATCCAAGTTACCATTTTGCTTTCGACTTCATTGAAAAGGAGAGATTGTCATTCAGAGTATGCTACAAAACTATTTTAAGCCTTTAGAACATAATAATTAGAGCAGCAAAATTAAAGGTTCTGTCGCAATTCCACCCTCCTATCAAATGGGAAAACAGCAGCAGCTAGGAATTTAAAAGAGTGTAATTACTCTCTCAGAACTTTTAAAATGCTACATCAATTAAGGATAAAATGCCTTTTATACTCTCAACTTTTAAGTCTTTTATTCAGTTATTCAGATGAAACCACATAATTCGTGCATGTCCCAACATCATGGGCTCTTCAAACTGGAATAGATTTAGAGACCAGTTAATTCAAAATTCTCAATTACAGCTGTTGAATTTGAAACCAGAAATATAGACAATTCCGTAAAATTCCACAGCTAGTTAGTTATGTACGCTAGTTAGTTGCGGAACTCTATTTGTGATGTACGATGCTTTATTTTATACATTGTTGAAGACATCACATACATGTGCATATTCAGAAGCACATTGGCTTACATTTGCCTGCACAAAATATCATGAAATATCCTATACTGGAGGCTTAACCCCTGGCATCAGTGCTCTAAAGGCTTTTACTAGCTCTTTACAGAAATAGAAATGTGCCTTTTTGAAGAAAAAAAAATGGTTGCTAAATATTTAGAAAAACATAATCTAATTTCAGTCATTGGAATCAAATTTGACCTTTTCATCAGCAAGAACAAATTTGAGTTTGCTTCCAGATGCAGAACAATTCATATAGCATTAAAGAAAAAGGGAGAGTAGGAGAACAGGAGGGAAGAAGGAAACAGTGATATTGAAAAGAAAGCTGACAGTATTTTGGCTGAAGTAAGTTATTTTTTAAAAGTTAGGATGATCGTCACAAAATCACAGAGGTATTGGAAGATGGCAGAACTTCCAGCTTCTGAGCAATGGTAACCTATAAGGAAAATGCTGGGTAAAGCTCCAAAAGCTGATCATTTCCTGTGGAGGTTTTAAGTAAAGGTACATGGTAAATGGTTATGGACTCAGGCTCTAGAATCTTTGGCTCTTGGCCCCACTGCATGCTAAATCAGTTATTTTTTATTTGGACTATTGCTTAAATTCTCTAAGGTTCAATTTCCTTACTTGTTATAATAATGGTGTCTGGCACATAAAACAGATTCATCAAATATTTGTGGAATAAAGATCTGCATTTAGAAGTATATAGTGAAAAGGGCTGTTCTGCCTATGGAGTAGCCATTCTTTATTCATTTACTTTCCTAGTAAGCTCGCTTTTACTTTACTCTAAAAACAACAAACAAACAAAACAAAACAAAAAAGTATATAATGAAAGAACTGAGAATGAGCAAATTACAATATAATTAAGTACTGTTACAGGAAAATATTAGTATGGCTTAAAATTAGTATGACTATACAAAAGTTATATTTCTGGCTGAATGTGGTTACTCACACCTGTAATCCCAACACTTTGGGAGGCCAAGGGGGACAGATCACCTGAGCTTAGGAGTTCGAGACCAGCCTGGTCAACATGACAAAACCTCATCTCTACTAAAAATATAAAAAGTTGTCTGGGTATGGTGGCACATGCCTGTAATCCCAGCTACTCAGGAGGCTGTGGCCAGAGAATTGCTTGAACCCGGGAGGCGGAGGTTGCAGTGAGCTGAGATTGCACCACTGCACTCCAGCCTGACCAACAGAGGAGGGCTCTGTCTCAAAAAAAAGGGGGATACAGTTCTTTTTCTCAAGTAACCACCAGTCTTGTAAGGGAGGCAAGTAAGCAACAGACTGTTAAATGGCAAGAAATACACAAAATGAGCAACATCTGTGAGGCTCTGAGAATACAGAGGAAGCAATTGTCTCTCAATGGCTTTTCTCTTTTTCCTTTCCTCCCCCACCATCTCCAGATGGTAAAGTTAGAGACCTGGGCAGACCTTCATCTTTTGTTAGCAGCCACCTTCTTATATATTGATAGACTAATATTTTAATTTTTAAAGACCTATGTCTCATTAAAAAGCTCTCTGAAAACATAATTTTGGGAAGTTTGGGTCAGGGTGTGACTGTAAGGTTTAAGCTGGCAGCTAAGGCGTTTCAAATAAATTAACTATTTTTTTAGCCTCTCAATGGGTACTTGTGGTACTATTTCAGCATAAACCAAACTCTATTAAGTCAGGGCTACGTGATCAAAACATGAATGATTTTGTGGTTAGTTTTTGAGAAGATCAAATTAAAGCATGGTTTCATTTATTTGGAATTTTTCCTAAAGATTTAAAAAATACTCCTTGTTCCAAAACACACTTTTAAAAATCTCATGAATTGTCTTAGAGAGGGGAGCCATGTTTAAAAGAAAGACATAAAAGTATGTCTAGTTTGTTATGCTAATACTTTGGCGTGAAAACATCTAAAGGTAAGACAGTAAGTACTCAGTGCAATGGCCACCTTCATACCTAACAGCTGCCCTCTAACATGAAGAGAGCGTAATTCTCTTTATCTGCTTTTCTCCAGGACAACAATGAGTAAAGCCAGTACACAGAAGAGGGCTGTGGTGAAGGACCAGCATGGAAAACGCATTGACTTGGAGCACCTGGAGGATGTACCAGAAGCACTAGACCAGGACGACCTCCAGCACGATCTCCAGCAGCTCCTTCGACATTTCTGCAAGGAGGACTTGAAGCAAGAGGCCAAATGAGGGGCTGCCCAGTTCTCACACCAGAAACCACACATTCATTCAATATGCAGCTGTTTCAGTAGAGAAGTGACCTAACTGGCCTAATTAATGGGATACCCCAACATTTCCACTGTTAGCAAATATATGGCATTTTGTTTTAGTTTTCCCCCATCCTCTTTAACTATAAAGCTAATTTGTGACCAAAGATGTCATCCTTCATACTGGATGCTGTATCCACTACTTTGTTGTGTCTGTGCTAACCTGGGAACTGGCCACCTCCATTGTTCTTTGCTTCTGCACAAGATCCATGAAAATCCATTGATCAGAAGAACTTCACCTGCAGACCTCTTCAAGTGACGCTATATAGGAATCCTTCCAAGGGATATCTATGTACAATGTATATAGCTGAAATGCTCAGATGAACAACACATTAAAATTAAAACCACTGCCTATTATAACTACACTGGGCATCAGAATAAAAGGCCTCTAGAAATTGCTGAACAGTGGTTAATTAAGATATTGCTAACACAATCGAGTGATAATACAGTTTTACTGCAAAAGAAGCACTTCAGACCTAATCATGTCCTTAGAACTTCCAGAGTAGCCACTGCTCCCAGCTAAAGCCTTGAAGAACTATCCTGAGAAGTTACTGCTGGTGCTGGCCAGCCATGACTCAGGACTCTCCAACAGCCACTCTGAGGCAGGGGAGAAGGGAGCAGAGGGCACACAGAATGAAACGATGGGGTATTCAGTTGCTGGCAGCCACATTGTGTGGCATTCTAGCATCTTCAGGTCTTTAGATTTTGGAAAAGTTGGCAGGGTATTTTAAAAGCTATAACTACTGTAGTTTTCCAGTTTTCATTGCTGCTTTAGCAAACCATGCTGTCTTACTGGTGGTACTTACTTCTGGCCACTGCACTGTAGATAATTCATTGGAAACAAGATTTACCCACTACATAAAAGGTTAAACTCCTTCAGTATGTTGGAGTGGTGTCTTTTTCTTTTTCCTTTTTTCAGGTTGATATCTTCTCTAATACCTGCATGTGGCATTTAAAAATCAAAACCACGGTCTAACCCCTCTTCTAATCACATTAATGGTTTCCATTCTTTTTACCCTGAGTGAGCACTTTTCACTTTCCAGCTAGGTCTGTTTTTCAGCTTGCAGAAGAGATTGAGAAATCCTTGAAAAATTGGTTTTGGTTAAAATTTTTGGTTTATTTATTTGAAATCCACACTCCCTTGGAAACTCTTAAGTGCATTTGTGCACTTCTGTTTGTTTGTCTCAAAGAAGGGACTATAACAGTCTGAGTAATTTCCATGTCCTCTTCCTTATTCCTCTAGTGGTTGAAGCTGTGTAGCATTTTAACATATATATATTCACAAATATATTCATATAAACAGTATACATTTTGAATCAGTCATTTGTTAAAGAAAAGTATATTCAATGATGATGAAATTTAAATAAAAAAGGACAGAGTCTATCCTCCAGGGATTGAACATTTTCCAATTATCTGGTCTTTTCCTGTTGTGCAAAAATGACTCATTGCTCCGAATGTCAAAAACAAATGCGACAAACAATGGCACTTCATCATTTAAAGTAATGTTGCCAAGAGAAAAAAATTTCCTGGGAGGGAGGTTTCCCACAAGCCAAATCTCCTAGGCCTCAAATGCTAGCACTTTCTGGCAGTTGGATAGGAAATCAAACATTCTTTGGCAGCCAAAATAAGAGAGGCCGATGGTGAAACTTTTCGAGACACACTACGGCCTTCTTGTCAAAACCTTCACTGGAGCTCAAGAAAAGCATTTCTGTTGTGTTATTTGCAGTGCAGATGATGTCTGTGTAACAACATAATGGTTATTCACCTTTTTTTGATTTTAATTTTTGCTGTGTTATCAAAAACTTGAATACTGTGAGAAGAAGTGAATTTTCAGTTGACGAATCAGCATCTTGTTCCCATGGTGATAACACTAATTGACTATATCTATGAGGGCATGTATTAGTTAATGGAAAACAAATACAACACTAACAATACATAGCTGCAATGTGTACAATGGCTGATTTAATTAAATAAAATGTACAAGTGTTAAATGTGGCAACAGTGATTTGTTCTTCTTTATCACAAATCTGTGATTTCAGGAGAATAAGAGGTGATTAAAAAGATGAGCTAGACTTGAAACCAACAGAAAGACACAAATTGCTTTTTTTTCTTTAGTTATTGAATATGCTATATATCTGGAACTGGATTAAGCACTGGGATAGATAGATTTTGCCTCTGCCCTCAAGAAATTTTTCATTGTTCTTGTTATGCAAAAGGAGAAAATAAGGATTTTAGTTTTGGATCACTACTAAATGAAAAAAAAAAATAGAAATTTGGGGACTTGCAGGAGATGAGAAAGGGTAAGTGGGATTGGCAGCAATGCAAGGCTGTTTGGTCCTCTCCCATGAGGCCATGGCTGTCACTAAACACCTTCTGCCTTTGGGAACAGCAGTTGCCTCTGGATTTTTATTTCTGTCTTAGAGCCTGAGAATTTAAAATTAAATGAATAATTAATATAAATACAGACAGGGCAGGACTATGCAAAATCAAAATCAGTTGTTTGGAGAGTTTTCTTTCATTTCTTGAAAAATCCCTTTACTGCTGCTATAACATTTTTTACAATAAAAACAAAACAAAAAAGACGTAATTTAGAAATTGAGTAGGTTTGATCTAAATCTTATCTGGTATGAGACAGGAAGCTCACTGGATCTGATTTCAATCCCTGCTTGATTTACAGGTCTTTTGAAAGTTAAATACCAATTATGCTTGACATTTTCCAAAGAAAGCAGTTAAAGTCAAAAATAATTCTAAAGCAGGAGTGTCTTTGTGATCATCTCTCTCCCTCTCATTTGTTTAATGTGCTGTACTTTCTACTTACAGGAACTCTGGGCTTGTGTTACTTTGGGTTTGATTAAGTAGATCAAAGCATCAGAGAAGATTCAATATCTCCTCAAGTTTAATTATTTGCTGTGCAAAACCCATTTTTGTAAAAGAACTTCAGTGACTCATATGCCGTGTTACAGAAAGACATTTAAAGGTAGGGTGGGGGAAACTTCCAGACTGAGAGAAGGTTATGCACAACTCATAAATCACTTATATTAGTCATAAAGAGTGTAAGTGACATATAAGCACACTGAAACAGGCTCAAATTGACTTTGAAATTAGTTTTCTTGTGGAGTCACTTGATTTATGTCAGCATGGAGAGTCTGGGCGTGGGCAAGTTGTCAGGCAAATGAATAAATCAGATAAAGAGAAGTTAAACATAGGTCTAGTGAGAACCAAAATCACTACGAGGTTTTCCTGAATAAGAGAATAAAGATGAACTGCTTGCTTTCATCATGCTTTAAAGGAAAATGTTTCAAAGTCTGTCTTCAATTGTCACCTCTGCTTAAAAACTATATGCTCCTTTCTTCAGTTAAGGTATGATTTCTCTTTCTAATCTAATTGAAGCTAGAATTACAATCGTACAATGAATCACCGAAGTAAATATGTAATACAATTTCATCTCTACAGAACACTTAAGAAAATTTTTTAGATATCCGTGGGGCAGGGGTGGGAGCGGAGATGTCCTGCACAAAAATTAAAATACTCCTATTGGGTTATACTCAGGCTTTCTGGGAAAAACAAAAGTACTCCCTTGTTTTAAATTAGCACCACAGTTTGGAGTAAATAGTGGCTATGAATAGACTTTGGGTGGACTTACCATCTATGGTCAACAGACATTTGAGAGTGGTACTTGTAATAACTCAAGAGATGTCTTCAGTCACTGGAGATGTTCAGTGGTTAAGTTCCTGAGACGTTTCTATGAGGCAATATGACAAATTGGGTAAGTTGTGATCTTACAGTAAGACCTGGATTGGAATCAGTCTAGCTGTGTCTAGCCCGCTTGTGTGACTTTGTGAAGTTTACCCACTGGATGACAATTTCCTCATCAGTAAAATCAAAGATACTGCTGCTAGCCTTGGATGCATCTCACTGTTCCAGGCAGGGAAGGGCAGCCAGCCCTGGCCTTTCACTCCTTAATGTAGAAGAGTCCCTGTTGTCCAAGTGACCTTGATGTCCATTCATTACGGACCCCTATTTGTGACCCTCTGCCTCTTTGTGTAGGAGTCAGTCTCCGGGTGGGTGTTAAAGGCATTAACTTACCCTCTAAGTTAGAAAATACAGTTAATTTTTTCCTGTTTGGTAATCACAGTGGTGTTGTCAGTTAAGCCCTTTGATTCACTTCCTATTCTGAGGAAGTATTCTTCAGGATCTCTTTCTGCTTCCTCAGTGGTTCCTGTATTAGGGGTCTCCAGAAGGACAGAACTAATAGAATATATATATATGTGTGTGTGTGTGTGTGTGTGTGTGTGTGTGTGTGTGTGTGTGTGTGTATATAAATATATATATATATATATATCAAGGAGAGTTTCTTAAGGATTATTAACTCACATGATCTCAAGGTCCCACTATAGGCCATCTGCAAGCTGAGGAGTAAGGAAGCCAGTCCGAGTCCCAAAGCTAAAGAACTTAGAGTCCAATGTTCGAGGGTGGGAAGCATCCAGTGTGGGAGAAAGATGTAGGCTGGGAAGCTAAGCCAGTCTGGTCTTTTCACATTTTTCTTCCTGTTTTATATACTGCCTGTGCTGGCAGCTGATTAGATGGTGCCCACCAGACTAAGGGTGGGTCTGCCTTCCCAGCCCACTGACTCAAATGTTAATCTCCTTTGGCAACACCCTCACAGACACACCCAGAATCAATACTTTGCATCCTTCAATCAAGTTGACACTCAGTATTAACCATCACAGGCCCTTATAACTCAGTTCTGGTTTCCATTCCTTTTTCTCCCCACCCCTACTCGCTATTTTGAGGTGTTTTTTTTTTCCCCTTGTCTGTCAAAGCTGACTACAGAATTGGATAGAGACCATTGTGGGCAGGGCTTCAACTTGACTGGAGGTGGCTATGGATGCCTCAGCTGTCTTTGTGATGTGCAAAAACAATTATGAATGAATTATAATTGAATCTGCAAAAAAATACACATTGTACCAGTTTTTCCTGGGTGTTGATCAGGACTCAGCCCTCATCTAGGCTGTGCTACAGAATTTACATGGCACTAGCATAACAGCAACTTCTGGATGAAAGGTGCCTTGTGTGAATTTTTCAAGTGACTCACAAATAGGTGATACCTTAGAGCCTTAGAGAACCACCATAACATACCCTCTCAGCCCTCAGACTCCGGGGGACAATTTAGAGTCTATTGTTCTAACATTCTAGTTTGTGTTCGGATTAATGTAGTAGTTACCTAGGGCTGCCATAACAAAATCGCACAAACCGGATGATTTAATCAACAGAAAATCATTTTCTCACAGTCCTGGAAGCTAAAAGTCTAAGATCGAAATATGGGCAGGATTTTTTTTTTCCTTAGGATGCTCTCTTCTTTGGCTTGCAGACGGCCACCTCACTGTCCTCACATGGATTTCTCTACGTGTGCCCACATCCCTTATGTCTCTCTGTAAGCCCAATTTTCTGCATTTTATAAGGATAATTATATTGAATTATGGCTAACCTTAATGGCCTCATTTAACTTAATCACCTTTCTGAAGACCCCTATCTCCAAATGCAGTCACATTCTGAAGTAGTGGGTGTTGGAGCTTTGACATGAATTGGAGGAGGAGAAGACACAATTCATCCCATAACAATTGGGTTTAATCCAAAAAAACAGATCCCTCCAGGTATTTTAAGAAGGAAGGGATCTAATGCAGGGGATTAGAAACTCACACTAGTGTCAGGACTGCCACAACAATGAAGGCAGGTGTAAACCAAAAGGGATCTCAGGCCGCAATCAGTTTAGTTAATTTTGCCATAATTGAGGACATACCTGGGAGATAGGTCTGAGCCTTCTTTGAAGATAATTTTGAGGGCTTCAGTATTTAAAGGGGAAAAGCAGACTGAACGCCGTGGTCACACCACTAAATTCACATGCTGCAAAAGAAAAGGAGCAGGTAGGGGAATTCTCAAATATGTATTCATTTGGCACTCAGTGAATTGGCACTTTACATGGAGTAGCTACCCATAGGGATATTTAACCTTTTATGTGTAGCTGTCTGCTTAGAAACAAAAGGAAAGTCTGTGTCTTGCTTGACCCAGCTTTCAGCTTAACTCTTTTCCTTGTGGCATAGTGAATTGGGGTCCCAAGTTTTTATTTTCTTTTCACTCAGGGAAGCTACTACTGCTTTGAAGAAATCCACCAATGCAGAAATCAGAAATCCAAGCTGCCACTGAAGGGCTCAGATTCATGTAGCAGCAAAGCATATGTTTCTTAGGAGATTGCCCAGATGTGGCTACAAAAACAGTCCATGTGTCTTCTGCCAGAGTCCATGTCCCTCTCCCCAGCTGCCCCTAAAGGAATAATTATTTTCCTCCTCTTTCCTTTTCAAATCTTGGGCAAACAACTTTCACTGGCAAAATCAAATACATAACGCCACTGGAAAAGGATTCCAAAAAATGTATACTTAAGGTTCTTCCCCCAATATGCAGGGAAGAATGTCGAATAGGGCCAAAATGATGCTCAGCTGCTAACAATCACCACAGTGGCTGAGCTGCAGAATAACAGTCTTCATCCACCCACTAGTGCATGCATTCAGGACCTACTATATTTTAAACATTGTGCTAAGTGCTCAGGGTAAACTGGGACAAGATGATTCCAGTCATCACATTTGCTGAGTTTTCACTATTACCGGTTACTATTCAAAGCACTTCTTTCATCTCCATCATGATCCTATGAAACAGATTGAGGTGAGGAAACTGAGGGGAAAAGAGTTTGAATAACGTGCCCCAAATCATGCAGATTGAAAATGACAATGCTGGGATAAGAACTCAAGCAAATGGCACCAACAATAAACAACACTCCATCTTTGAAAAACACAGACCCTGCCCTTCGAATTTATAATCTTGCAGCAGAGACATATTGAACTGATTATTTAACAATTAATTAAAAATTAATTTTCTTCCGGAAAAGTATCTTTTTACAAACAAACAGACCTTGTTCAGTAACTTTGTCATTACTATTCTGAAAAATCTCTTTCTTGCTTCTCAAGCCCATTTCTCTTTCTTATCTGCTTCACATTTGGCAGCTGAACTTGACTCTGTTTTATAAGAAAGTAGATGCCAAAGGGCATGAATTACTAGAATGTTATATTAGGGTTCTCCAGAGAAGCAGAACCAATAGTGTGTATGTGCCTGTGTGGGTGCATGCCTCTGTGTGTGTGTGTGTGTGTGTGTGTGTGTGTATAGGCACATAAATATAAAGACGTTTATTGTAAGGAATTGTTCCACGTGATGATGGAGGTTAAGAAGTCCCAAGACCTGCAGTCAGCAAGCTGGAGAGCCAGGAGGGCTGATACAGTTTCATTCTGAAGGCAGGCTTGAGACCCAAGAAGAGCCAGTGTTTCCGTTTGAGCCTGAAGGCAGGAAACACTAATATCCCAGATGAATGGCAGTTAAGCGGACTTTCTTTTATTTTCTTTTTGTTGTTGTTGTTTTATTTAGGCTTCAATTGACTGGATGAGGCAAACCTGGATTAGGAAGGACAGTCTGCTTTACTCAGTTCCCCCATTCAAATGTTAATCTCATCTACAAACACACAGACATACCCAGAATAGGGTTTAACCAAATATCTGGGCACCCCATGGCCCAGTCAAGTTAACACATAAATTAATTATCACAAGTGTCTTTTCTATTACTACCTCCAAAATTGTCTATATTTACATGAACCCCAAGAGTGCTCTCTTGTCTCCTGGATTTACGGTCTGTGTCCTTGCTATGGTCTAAATATCATGTTCAAAATTTGTATGTTAAAATTCTCACCCTTGCAAGGTGATGGTATTAGGAAGTGGGGCCTTTGGGAGGTGATTCGTGTGTTGAAATCATCAACCCCCAGTGTGATGGTATTAAGAGGTAGGGCCTTTGGAAAGGCTTCACCGTCATGACTGGGATTAGTGTCCTTATAAGAGAGATCCCAGAGAGCTAGCTAATTACTTCTGCCTTCTGAGAACATAGTGAGAAGGTGCCATCCATGAACCAGAAAGTGGACCCTCATGAGACACTAAATCTGCTGGCATCTTGACTTTGGATTTCACAGTCTCCATAACCATGAGAAATAAAGTTCTATGTTTATAAGCTGTCCACTTTATGGTATTTTGTTACAGCATCCCAAATGGACAGACATTCCTGCTGTCCCCTCCCCTGTCTCCTGTGGCCTTGCTCTGTCATGGTGTGCTCACTGATGATGTTCTCCACTGGCTTTCTCTCCCAGCCTATGAGCACAGCTTACAGGAAAACACGTTTATCTCCGAATCCCAGCTTTACTCCTAACTAATGCTCTTTCTCTCGTTTTCTCTCTCTCTCTGTTCCTTTTTCTTTTCTCCTACATGTGCTTTCCTAGTTTTTCGCTACTCAATCTTCCTGCAGTGTGGCTTCAAAAAAAACTGAATAGTAAACATGTTAGAAGCTATGAGATATGGCTAAACAGAGGTCAGAAGAAAACTAAAAGCCTCAAACTAGGGTTCTAATTCCTGTGCTGAGAATGTCCATGCAGGAAAATAATATGCGAATTGTCTGGACATAGAACATCAGGAGAGGGGCTGGCCTATGGCAAACTTGAGAGAACCTGCCACATATTATATATACTGAAGAAATTTTCAATTTATGAAGGTTTTAATTTAGAAATAAAAAATATGAAAATGCAAAATATAAGAGTTACATTTGAAATAACATTGATAATGGCTAGTAACATCATCAAAAGGTAAAAGAGAAAGTAGAAATATGCAGTGTTAAAGGAGAGAATGGAGGCTGAGTGCTGTGGCTCATGCCTGTAATTCCAGCACTTTGGGAGGCTGAGGTAGGAGGACTGCTTGAGCCCAGAAGTTCTAGACCAGCCTGGACAACATGCTGAAACTCCATCTCTAGAAAAATGTTTATAAATTAGTGAAGTGTTGGGATGCGTACCTGCGGTCCCAGCTGCTTGGAAGGCTGAGGCAGGAGGATTGCTTGAGCCCAGGAAATTGAGTCTGCAGTGAGTTGAGCTATGATCATACCACTGCACTCCAGCCTGGGCGACAGAGTGAGACTGTGTCTCAATTTAAAAAAAAAAAAGGGGGAAATAGAGAGGAAATAATAGATACAGTAAAAAAAAACCTTAATTTTTAATATAATTATAAAAACTTTAATAAACAAGATGATTTTTAAATGGTAATTACTAATATCTGCCACAGAAGAGATAATAAAGGTAAATCCCAATAACCATAAAAGAATTTGAGGGTTTGAGCAGATATTTAACCCCACAAGAAAGAATGAGATCTGGGTACTATCACAGTGAATTCTCTTAAACTTTAAACACACCGGTAATTTTAATACTGAAACCACCAGAGAGCCCCAGGAGAAAAATTTCTAGTATATATTATTTAACAAAGGAAGTATATCATTGGTACCCAAACTGGGCAAATTACATCAAAAGAATCTCAAAATAACACAACAACAAAAATTCTTAGACCAGTTTCACTAAGGAATCTCTTTACACAATTTACAAATAAAATATATTTGAGAATGCATTTTAAAATCAAACTATAAACAAATGTTTTCATTACAAGCAAAAATAGTGCATTAGTAAGAGCTATCAATAAAATTACTCACATTCGAAGGTTAAAGAAGAAAAAGACACTGTCAACCATTTGGTCACTCTTATTAACTCATCATAGAAAATGTGTAACTTTCCCTAACACACACACACACACACACACACACACACACACACACATCTCCAGATTAAACATAAAAATGAAGGGGATTTTGCATATCATTTATAATAGAGATTCAATGCTCAGTTATACATTTAGAAAGAACCTATTTTAAAATGTTTGAAGTTTGCTGGGCTTGGTGGTGGCTCACATCTATATATAATCCCAGTGCTTTGGGAGGCTGGGGCGGGTGTATCATTTGAGGTCAGGAGTTCCAGACCAGCCTGGCCAACTTGGTGAAACCCTGTCTCTACTAATAAAAAATTACAAATTTAGCTGGGCATGGTGGCACGTGCCTGTCATCCTAGCTACTTGGGAGGCTGAGGCAGGAGAATTGCTTGAACCTGGAAGGCGGAGGCTGCAGTGAGCTGCAAGTGTACCCCTGCACTTCAGCCTGGGCAACAGAGTGAGACTCCATCTCAGTGAATAAATAAATAAATAGATAGACAAATAGATAGATAGATAATAAATAAATGTTTAAAGTTTTTACTTCCAGAAATGGATGGGCTTGCACTATCTTATCTATAGGCATATAACATTTTAAATACATCAATTCCTTCTTATTTCTTAGTTTAATATGATCACCATAAAATTGCTTATATTTTGAGTTGATAGGATGAAAAAGAAAGCTAATTAATCAAGAAGATTCTATGAAAAAGAATTAGAGAAAAAGGAATGTTGTCACCTGACTCAGTAGCCCTACCGGATATTAACAGATATTTTAAGCCACTGTTTGTAAAACAGTTTAGTACCAGAGTAGCAAGAGACAGTGAGAGCAATGAAATAGGATGGGGACTCCAGAGAGAAAATGAAATTTGGCAAATAATAAACATAGCATTTCAAATGAAGCTGAGACACTATAGTGTTAGGTCAAATGGCTAATAATTTGGGGCAGGAAACAAAGCTGAATCCCTATGTGTTACCTTCACCAAAATCCCTTATAGATAGCTCAATTATTTACACATAAAATATTTTTTTAAAAGAAACTGTAAAAGTAATAAAAGAAAGCTTAGGCAAACGGTTTATTACCTTTGGTTAGGAAGATCTTTGTAGGCAAGAAAAAAATCATGGGTAGAAAAAAATAATACATTTGACTATATAAATATTTTAACTTTCTATGCAGAAAGAATAGTATAAGCTAGATTAAAAGACAAATATGGAAAAGCAAAAATTTACTGACCAAAAAAGTCTCATATGCCAACAACTTAACAGAAAAACAAAAGCAAAAAATATGAACAAGGTATACACATAGGCACACAAAGACAATCAATGATTTGTTTACCTGGGAAAATATCCCAGTCTCACCGATAACTAAAGAAATCATAAATCAAAACAATAAGATGCAACTTTTAACCTATCAATTTGGAAACAGTTACAACTTTTATAAGACCAAGGGCTAGCCCAAGAGTGGGAAAACCGGGCACTCATATGCCAGTGGGAATGAAAAATAATGCACAAAGATAGCACCTTTGAGAATTAAATATTTACAGACTCCTTTGATTCAACAATTCTACCTTAGGGAATTCATTGATCATCTCCATGTAAAAGGAAGATAACTTTTAAAAATCATGGTAAAATTATTCAAATTTTATATTTATAACAGGATGCATAATGGAACATATATAGCTGTTATCTTCAAGATATTTCTTGGGCCAGACGCCATGACTCACTCTGTTATCCCAGCACTTCGGGAGGCCGAGGCAGGCAGATCACTTGAGGTCAGGAGTTCGAGACCAGCCTGGCCAACTTGATGGAATCCCGTTTCTACTAAAAATATAAAAATTAGCTAGTCATGATGTCGCATGCCTGTAATCCCAGCTACTCAGGAGGCTGAGGCATGAGAATTGCTTGAACCTGGAAGGCAGAGGTAGCAGTGAACTGAGATCACACCACTGCACTCCAGCCTGGGCCACAGAGCGACTCAAACAATTTTTTTTTAAAAAAGAAGATATGTCTTATAAGAGTAAGTAAGGTCCAGAGGAGGTGGCAGAGCACATGCCCACATTTGAGTAAAATGTAATTTATATGTGTTTGTGTAAACATGTGGATTTATTCATAGTTGTTTTCCAGGTCTCTATAAAAAGGGAGACTCATCAAGTACTATATAGTTCCCTCGCCCCCTCCCTGCCCCCTTCCGCCTCCCCATCTCTCCCCCTCCCCCTCCGTCCTCCTGCCTCCCTTCCTTGCTTCATTTCTTCTCCTTCCTCCTTCCTTCCTTCCTCCCTTCCTTTCTTTCTCTTTTTCTTTTCTTGAGACGGAGTCTCACTCTGTCCCCAGGCTGGATTGCAGCAGTGCGATCTCGGCTCACTGCAACCTCCGCCTCCCTGGTTCAAGCAATTCTCCTGCCTCAGCCTCCCCAGTAGCTGGGACTACAGGCGCGCACCACTATGCCCAGCTAACTTTTGTATTTTTTAGTAGAGACAGGGTTTCACTATGTTGGCCAGGATGGTCTTGATCTCGATCTCGTGATCTGGCCACCTCGGCCTCCCAAAGTGCTGGGATTACAGGTGTGAGCCACCACGCCTGGCCTCTTTCTTCTTTATCTTCTCTTTAATCATATGTATTTGAAGGAGGAGTAGATGATCTAGTTATTATAAATGATCAAATACAAGCAGAAATAGATACTGGCAGTAAAATGTTGTTAATATATAACCAACACTTTGGTTTTAAACAATTGGAGAGGTAAGTTAAACATAGAAAAGCTGTAAATATTAAAAAAGAGGAGCAATACCTTGCATGATTTGTAGGAAAAAAATGCAGCTATTTGTAAATATAAATAATAAAAACACCTAGTAGTTTTGACTTTCACTGCATTTATAGAGACAATATATACAGACTTTGTAGCATGCCTGGTGAGCCTTCTGCAAATAAATGGCTTTTATGGTATTATGTCATTTCTTATTGTATAGAAGATAATTTCCCAAATCTGCCACTAGAGGACAGCAGACAATCAGTCATTTGCCTTAGGAGTGGCTGCCACACTAGACTGGAACTCTCCCATCTCCGGGGCTTTGTAATTGCTGAAGTTTTCTAGATCACAGTTTCGCCTGTAAAACGTGGCAGGGGTTGTGGACTGGCTGACTCTAAAACCTTTGCCAGCTCTAACAGGCTGTGATTTTTACACATAGTTGTATTCTTATAGTGACCATTAAGTTAAAGTTGAACTATGTTGAAGTTCAGCCATTAAACAAAAACTAAGCTCAGACGTGTTTAGATACTATTCCTTCTTTCAAACATTGCTAACAGGTCTTGAGAGCCTCTTTGAGCCAAATATTGTTCTAAGCACTTTGCTGGCATTGTCATTGACACACCACTCCTGTTGAGGTAAGTGCAGTTCTGGTGTCCACTTTGCAGATGAGATTGTTGATACACACAGAGGTAAAGTAACTTGTCCAAGGTCTCACGGTTAGAAAGATAGGTCCAGAAGAGTAGGGTCACATTTGTAACTGCTCCATTACACTAGGAACTATTAGTGCAATGAAAGGCAATAACATGTCTAAGAAAACGGTAATAATTGCATCTGGCTGGCAATGCACAGTTTTGGCCTTATAGAAAATGACTTTCTTGAGAGCTTTTGGGGGTACATAATCACATAATTGCATCCTGTACGTTGTTACTTAAGTAATATTTTCTTTCCATAAAAGCAAACAATAATTTACAACAGCTGCTGATCCCTGGGCTAATGTCCATCAGCCCCCTTCTCCATCCCCCACCTCCCAAACCCCACAAGCAGTGGGTGTAGCCTCGGGCAGCGCCCCTCCACAGCTGCCTTCTGCTTCACTGCAGTCCTCACATCTGCTCCCTGAAATGTTTCTTTCCCATCCTGTGTGAAGCTTTTCCAAGAAACACCCCGACTATGACCTCCTCATAGGTTTCGTTGTCTCTACAAGATAGTCTAAGGTGCTCTTTCTTGCATCTCTCTACTTTAGCAACAATCTCATTGTAGTATATATACTTTGTTGTTTTCCCAACCAGAATTAAGCTTTTTTAGGTAAGACCCTTTCTCTGTTTTCATCTTTGTACCCTAAGATACAAACACTTTCCAAACCTTTGCTTTGAGATCTTTTAACCAATCTGCCTTTTACACAGATTATTTCTTTTTCTTGCCAATGACTTTAATGGTTTTGGATAACTTCAAATAATTCTCTGACAGGTTTGTTTAACTGTTTGCAAAG
This sequence comes from Cacajao melanocephalus, assembly GCA_963573385.1. NCBI lineage: Eukaryota > Metazoa > Chordata > Mammalia > Primates > Pitheciidae > Cacajao > Cacajao melanocephalus. The sequence goes on from CAUYLG010043140.1 coordinate 64,813, forward strand.
ACAATTCGTTTGTCATCTTTTAAGTCATTTTTCCCAGGTACTTTTGGATGGTGAAAACTTTATTAACCATCTTTAGGTACAGCCAGGTAATTCTGAGAGCTAGAATTAGATCTTAATTTCAGAGGGATAGGATTGCCAGAACCAATGCTGTGTGGGTGAGTCCTGATATCTACTGGGGGCATTAACAGATGATGTGAAAGTAGAGAAATGGCTATTTATGAATATATATATTTTAAGACGGGTCTTGTTCTGTTGCCCAGGCTAGAGTGCAGTAGCACAATCATGGCTCACTGCAGCCTTGACATCCTGGGCTTAAGTGATTCTCCCACCTCACTCAGCCTCCAAGTAGCTGAAACTATAGGCATACACTATCATTCTCAGATTTTTTTTTTTTTTTTGTAGAGATGGGGTTTCAGTTGGCCTCGAACTCCTGGAGTCAAGCAGTCTGTGAGCCACCATGCCTGGCCTACTTATCAATTTTTGAATAAATAATTAAAGTCAAAGTCACATAACTTTTATGTAGAAACACCTTGTCTATGCCAGGGGTCACTGAATTGAAAACATTCTTGCTGATGCTAAAACTTTGCTTCTTTTCACAGGTGCTCGGGATTCAGGTTAATATTATGCCTGGGAGTTAATCACTGAAGGCCCCTCTAGGGTCAGTTCTGCTGACTTTTTTTCTGGTTTCAAACCAGTCTTTGGATCTACCTCCAACCTTTGGTGCTTTTTTTGTAAAATGTCTTGCTAAAATGGATGCCCTTCTATTCACCAAGATATATAGCATCAATTCTTAAAATACTTTAACCCTCATAATTTTCTACATATAGAAATGCCTCCTTGGCCTATGGTTTTGATAGCATCTTATCCCACCTCCTCTTAATCCTTTTATCTCTCTGCAACATAAATTTATTTCTCTTTGACTAAAAAATATGATTCAACTTTTTCTAGCCTAAATGAAAGCAACCTTCAGTAGGATTTGGTATTTCCCTGAAATGCATTCCATTTCTCCATTCATGCCAGGATTTTCAACTAACACTTCTGGTTAGTGAGGAGAAGCTGGAGAAATGAGAAAGTGCATGAGGAAAACCAGAGAGGAGAGAGCAGGTAAGGCACATTCAGGGAAGTTTTGCTGCTGGAGGAAGTTACTTTTGGCGATTGATCCAGTTTTGGGCAAATCTGAAAAGATTTCTTTAAAACTTAAATTACGAAAATTCTTGAATGCCAAGCTGTAGTGTTGGATGTTATGTGTTTGCCATGTACAACCACAGCAGAAATGTGCTCAGCAAAGCCCTGGGCAGAACGGATTTAAAGGGTTCAGACAGGAGACACAGAAGCTGCAGTGTGGCCTAGGAAGAAGGCCCCGACCAACCCTGAAAAGAAAGTGAAAATAAGTGTTACTATGTGTGAGGTGAATGCTATTTTGCAAAGGAGAAACACATGTAAGAACATATAGGCATAATCAATGTTTTCAAAAAATGAAGTGAGGGGGATTCGGAGGCACAGGGTTGCCTTCACTGCCGTGTGTGTGTGTGCGTGTGTGTGTGTGTGTGTCTGTGTGTGTGTGTGTGTGTGTGTGTGTGTAGACGAAAGAGGAAGAGAGAGAGAGATTTGACCAGGGCCCGTGGCCCATCCCCTTCTCCTCTGTCTGGCTCTCTGGAGCCCTTGGGCTGGGCACTGGCTCACCAGCACTCTGTTGGGGGCAGCATCTCCTCGACGTGTCCTTATATTGAGTCCTTCCCAGGCCAGCTCAGGAGCAGTAACCCTGAGCTGCCTTGTCCACTTGACTCTTGTGCGTTCTTGACCTACAATAATCTGTAAGCTCAGGCCATACCAAAGTAGACCTGCTTCTTTTCTTTGCTCTGCCACCACAGACCACTTGGTACTCCTCTGGCCTGAGTCAGACTATCTCAGTTTCCCAAATCCTAGAGGACACGTGCCTATCTTTGCATGTGGCCTCCTCAAAGTTCCACTGGCTTAGCTGGGGGCAAGAAGGAGAAATTCACAGGACATTAGCAATCTCCGCAAAGTACTCCTCACCACCAGGCCCGGCTCTACCCTTACCTTCCCCTTTTTACTAAATTCTTCCAATGTGATTGATGAGTTAGGGTTGTCAGACTGGTTTCACAAACTCTTAGCCTGTCCTGCAAGGGGGAATGGCTAAGCACCTAGTGTTCTTAACCTTTAGGGCTCCACAAAAACTCCAGACTCTGAGTCAACAGGAAAGTATTATTTAGCATCTGATATACACCTCCACTACCACATACACACACACTCACACACCTACACACACACACCCCTACACATATACACACACACACCTACACATATACACACACACAGCCACACATATATACATATACACACATCTACACATATACATGTACACACATACATGCACACATATATGCACATATACACATGTACACACATACATGCACACATTTACACCTACACATATTCACACACATACACCTACACAAACACACACCTACACATACACACATCTACACATATATACACATACATGCACATATCTACACCTACACATATATATATATATACCTGCACATACACACATCTACACATATATACACATACATGCACACATCTACACCTACACATATATACTTACCTGCACATATGTACACATACACACCCCCATGCATGTGTATGTGCACAGACATACACATACACACACATATACATATACACACACATATACACACACATCTGTGCATAAACACACCTACACATATATATACATACACATGTACGACCCCTACCCATACACACATATACAATACACACACACCCCACGCATACACACATGTACACATATACACAAATATGCATATACATTCATGCAGGCATACACACATACATGCATACACCCATGTATACACATACAATACACATATAAACACACACACACACATACACACACACAGAAGAAGGGCTAGAATGAACAGTAGTCACCTTTGAGCAAGACACTTAGGCTTTTTCTTTGTGTATTTCTGTATTTTCCAAGTTTTCTCCCTTGAAAATATATTATTCATATAAGTAACAACATAGTAAATATTTCAAAATATAACAAAATATAAGTAAAATAAATTTATGTAATACATCTGATATGGTTTGGCTCTGTGTTCCCACCCGAATCTCATCTTGAATTATACTCCCATAATTCCCATGTGTTATAGGAGGGACCCAGTGGGAGATAATTTGAATTATGGGGGCAGTTTCCCCTCATACTATTTTTGTGGTAGTGATGAGTCTCACAAGATCTGATGGTTTTGTCAGGAGTTTCTACATTTGCATCTTCCTCATTTTCTCTTGTTGCCACCAAGTAGGAAGGGCCTTTCACCTCCCACCATGATTCTGACTCCTCCCCAGTCATGTGGAACTGGAAGTCCAATTAAATCTCTGTTTCTTCCCAGTCTCAGGTATGTCTTTATCAAGGGTGTGAAAAGAGACTAATACAGTAAATTGGTACCAGTAGAGCAGGATGTTCCTGAAAAGATACCTGAAAATGTGGAAGTGACTTTGAACTGGGTAACAGGCACAGGATGGAACAGTTTGGAGGGCTCAGAAGAAGACAGGAAAATGTGGGAAAATTTGGAACCTCCTGGAGACTTGTTGAATGGCTTTGACAAAAATGCTACAGTGATATGAACAATAAGGTCCAGGCTGAGGTGGTCTCAGATGGACATGAGGAACTTGTTGGCAACTGGAGCAAAGGTGACTCTCATTATGTTTTAGCAAAGGGATTGATGGCATTTTGCCCCTGCCCTAGAGATTTGTGGAACTTGGCAGCTTCCATGTGGTGTTGAGCCTGTGGGTTCACAGAAGTCAAGAATTGAGGTTTGGGAACTTCCGCCTAGATTTCAGAAGATGTATGGCAATGCCTGGATGTCCAGGCAAAAGTTCGCTGCAGGTGTGGTGCCCTCATGGAGGACCTCTGCTAGGGCAGTACAGAAGGGACATGTGGGGTCAGACCCCTCCACACGGACTCCCTACTGGGTACTGCCTGGTGGAGCTATGAGAAGAGGGCCACCGTCCTGCAGACCCCAGAATGATAATCCTTGCACTGTGCACCTGGAAAAGCTGCAGACACTAACACCAGCCGGGGAAAGCAGCTGGGAGGGAGACTATACCCTGCAAAGCCACAGGGGTGGAGCTGCCTAAGACTATGGGAACGTATCTCTTGAATCAGCGTAACCTGGATGTGAGACATGGAGTCAAAAGAGATCACTTTGGAGCTTTAGAATTTGACTGCCTCACCAGATTTCAGACTTGTGTGGGTCCTGTAACCCCTTTATTTTGGCCATTTTCTCCAATTTGGGACAGCTGTATTTACCCAATACCTGTACCCCCACTGTATCTAGGAAGTAACTAGCTTGCTTCTGATTTTACAGGTTTGTAGGTAGAAGGGACTTGCCTTGTCTCAGATGTGACTTTGGACTGTGAACTTTTGGGTTAATGCTGAAATGAGTTAAGACATTGGGGGACTTTGGGGGATTGGTTTTGAAATGTGAGGATATGAGATTTGGAGGGGTCAGGGGCGGAATGATATGGTTTGGTTGTGTCCCCACCCAAATCTCATCTTGAATTGTACTCCCATAGTTCCCATGTGCTGTGGGAGGGACCCAGTGGGAGATAATTTGAATCAAGGGGGCAGTTTCTCTACCACTGTTCTCAAGCTAGTGACTAAGTCTCACGAGATCTGATGGGTTTCTGCATTTGCATCTCTCTCATTTTCTCTTGCTCTGCCATGTAAGAAGTGCCTTTTGCCTCCTGCCATGATTCCTAGGCCTCCCCAGCCATTTGGAACTATAAGTCCAATTAAACCTCTTTTTCTTTCCAGTCTTGGGTATGTCTTTATCAGCAGCATGAAAACAGATTAATACAACATCTTATGCTTTAGTCTAATAAAACTTCTTAGAGAGAGACTACTTTCTCCCTAAATGACCCATTAGATCCATTTCTGTTGCTGAAACTTTATAGTTTTGTTCTTTATCTTGTAAAAATACTTACTAATTTGTACATTAAAACTAGTAAAATATATATATATTTTAAATTAGCATATCTTAAAAAGGAGACCTTACAAGTGTTCCAATTTACATTTGTTTGAAGTTCAATTTGGGGCATTATATTGCATTAGAAATTATTTTGGTTCACAAATACTTACTTGGAAATCTGATTGGCTAGGGTGAGGTGGCTCACACCTGTAATCCCCGCACTTCAGGAGGCCGAGGCAGGTGGATCATCTGGGTCAGGAGTTTGAGACCAGCCTGGCCAACATAGTAAAACCCCATCTATACTAAAAATACAAAAATTAGCTGGACATGGTGGTGAGCACCTGTAATCCCAGCTACTCAGGAGGCTGAGGCAGGATAATAGCTTGAACCTGGGAGGTGGAAGTTGCAGTGAGCTGAGATCGTGCCACTGCACTCCAGCCTGTGCAAGAGTGAGACCCATCTCAAAAAAAAAAAAAAAAAAGGAAAAGAAAAGAAAATCTAATTAATGCATGAATATTTTTCTTTGCCTCCATGTAACTACAAAATAACCCCTGAATCACATATTAACAAAATCTATGAATCACTCATCAACAGAATTTCTTTCCTGTTACAAGACTGGGGGTTCTGAATACTATCACAATTTTGATTTGATGTATCACAGTTCCACCTTGTCATGGCTTGTGAAATTCACCCAATGGTGACCCTGATCACAGTTTTTTTGATCAACAAAAATACTGAACAAATAATTAAAAGGTATATTGGAATTTTTCACTTTCAAAAAAAAAATTGAAAACAATTTTTATAAACCAAATCTGAACCTGAGTATATGTATAAGGATGTTAATATTCTTTCTTTTTATATATGTTTTCTATTCCTATGACAGATTACCAATGTGAATAGTCTTTCTTAATTATCTATTCTGGTTACTGTGGGGTTTGACAGTGATAATGGATCACATCGCCTGTTCTATGAGTTCTGAACCAAGTGGAAAAAAAGATTTAGGAGTAAGTATCAGCCTCATTTTACTAAATAAAAATTGGATTAGGCATTGATTTGAAACCAAAATTGGGATCCCTACTCTTTCCCTACTTCTTTGTACTGACTTTCCCACCCATGCCAAGAGCTCCTCTCTTTGGCAGTGTGAGGAATAAAAATATAAATATCATGCTTACTGCCAAACACATTTGAAATCTTTCTTCCTGTTGCTAAAAATGAAGGACTCTTGACAAAATGAGGCAATTGGTGGATCCTGTCTCTCAGTGCCCTTGGTGGTTATTTCAATAGTGCTTTGCTAAGGATTTATTTCCTTCTTTCAGATTAAATGAGTGGAATTAATGACGATCAAAATGAAGACAGTGGATCATGAGGATTTTTAAAACAAGAATTCAGTTTCAGGAGGACAGCACAACAATGTTTGTTAGTCTTTCTGTTTGGCTTAGGAATGAATAGTGTAAACAGATCATATGCCGTCATCCCCTTCCCTATCGAAGGAAGATCTAGTAACTGAGCTATACCTGAAGCAACCTGAGTCCTGCAACAAATGGAAACTGATGAATAGAGGTCTTATTTGTTTCTGGCCCAGATTTCTCAATAATGGTCCAAGATTTTATGCAGAGAACAAAGACTTGGTGTTGATCCAGGGTTTTGTAGTAGGAGCCAATGCGAATCAAAAACTAAGAGCTGAGGAGAGTTCAGTGGTCTCTCATTGTTAGGGAAGAAGGATGGGAGAGAAGGTGAGGAAGAAGGCATCTCTATTCTACCTTTCTACCATAGCTCACGCTCTCCTGCAGCCCCAGCTCCTGCAGTAAAGGAGTTTTGCTCAGCCTTCTGAACTCAAACCTCTCAGAATATGGACAACCCCAGATGTGCATGTGGAGTTAAAGTTCATCTGAAAGGAAAAATAATTCCATCTATGCCCCAGAAAGTTCCTAATGTCCAGCACATAGTGAATGCTCAATAAATGGTATTCTACTAAACTGAAATACTTCTACTAAACTAAAATGAAATCGTTTAGAGTGACCAGCAAATCCCAAATTAGTCCAAAAGATCAAAACTCATTTGCAAGCAGGTACAAATCTGAAAAGTATCCACGATCACTTTGTCTAGTAGGATCCAATAGCCATGGTGACCCAGAGCTTGATTACCAGATGTGAGCTTCACCTCACTCTGTGGGAATCCCAGCCATCAGCATCGGAGGTCTGTTAACTCCTGGAGGAGAAAGGAAATTGTATACATTTGCTGGTACATGATGGGTGCCCAGACCATAGAGTGGAACTCCCAGAAACATGCCCCAGAGAACAGCAAGCACCCATGGGAGCTGTTTCCTCAGTGAGGATGAGAGGGAAGTCAACCTATCCATCCACGTAAACATGAAGATGGAATTTGGCCTTATTAAGTCTGTTATCGTTCATGCAAAGTTGTGAAACCTATAAAGGTCACTCTTTCCCAGTCTTCCGGGGTCCTGGTCTCTTCTTCTGTGTTCATACATTCCTCCCTTTTCACATGTCTTCTTCTTCCTTTCACATGTCATAATCAGTTTTCAGTAAATGTCTGATTGAATCATCTAAGAACAAATTACTAAGAAAGCATAATGGTTTATGTATCTCAGATAGATTTGTCTTTTATTGGGGATGAACAAAGAAAAACAGCCTTAATTCAAAGGAGTATATTTTCAAAAGTGAAATTTAGGGCAGGGTGTTAGGATAGGCTAAACTGTCATCCTAATGATTCAAACACAATGGAATTTTACTTCTCATGCACCCAACAGTCCAGTGTGGATGTTTGAGTTATTGGACAGATTTCCTTCATGTGGTCATTCAGAGCCCCTTTGGTGAGGCCTCTGGTTATATGCAGCCAGCAGTGGAAGGGAAGGAGAATATGGAGGCCCAGCTGCTCTCTTGAGAGCTCTGGTCTGGAAGAAGCATAACCACCTGGGCTGATCATTCACCGAGAGAACTTAATCACATGGCCTCCCCCTTTGCCAGTTGCCTTTGTATTATTCTGGAAGTAAATGAATATAGATTTTGGCAGACAACCAACAGTCTCAGCCCAAATCACCAGCCCAGAGTGTGGAGATTTGTTGCTTGGGAGGGGTGCAGACAAAGAGGAAGATGGTCTTCTTCCTAACGTGCCTTAAACCGTGTCCTGTAGCTTGTCACCACCTCCACCTAAGCTGAAGCCCAGTGCTGCTGATGCAATAAATTCCCAGAAGTTTTCAAATTTACTGACATCATTTTAATTCTCTGTGGCTCTGCCTAGGTTTGTAACAGTAGAAAAGTACAATGTGGACTTGCATATCAGTGGCCAGTAGGTCCTCAAGAGCCAGTTCCTCCAGGCTCCAAGCAGACCCTGAACTCAGGAGTAAATCACCAATGTTCTGGGACAGGAAGGTGCAGCTTGATCCCACTCACTAACTCAAAGCTTTTGCTTTGCTGGGGATCATCCAGGTGACTGGCTTCTCCTTTCCCCTGGCTTCTTCTCTTTTCCCTTGTTGGTTGCACTGCTGATCAGCACCTGAACCAGGTGGTGATGAGAAGGAGATAGAGATGATGAAATAAACATCAGCTTGGTAATTACTTCTTAAGCCTGATGAAAATAGAGTTGACCGGTTGCAGCTGAAATATAGTTAAGACTGTGGATAATCATCCTTTATCTCCTCCTGGTCTCATAAGCACTGATACTTGAGAGGTGTCTGGGATATTATGCAATGTTCTAAATTTATCACATATTCATGTTAAGAAGAGTTTAATGCATTTTTCTCAGTATAATGTGTAACCAGAAATAATTGCAACAGTGAAGATTTATTGAAAGATTATGTGTCAGGTACGATCTTAAATGCTTTAGGGTACATAGTTTCATTAAATTCTTGCTACAACCCTGGGTGGTAGATACTTTTATTACCCCTGTTTCATAGTCAAGAAAATTGGGGCATGAAGGGGCTTCTTAACTCACCAAGTATGCATACCTACTCAGCGGCGAGGCAATGCTCAGAGTCAGAGCCCAGGAATTGAACCTTTCCACTATTCATCCATACTATTCCAGGAGCAAACTCCAAATGTTCATTTCTAAAGAAAATAGGGTGCACATTTTTTTTGAGAAAGGGAATTAATCTGTGAAGTTCTTGCCTCCATAGGGTTAGAATAGAATGAAGTACCTAGCCAGGAGTAAAGAATTCCATTGTATGTTGCTGACTCAGACATTAAAGCAATTCTCCCTGGACGGTCTTCACCAAATGACTGGGCAATAAAACCTCACGGAGTTTAGACCACCCATGTACCCCCAGCCCACTATAAGGGGAGAAGAAAGCTGGCAGCAAATGAAAATGGAAGCAGAGGGCAGAAGCTATATCATCACCTGTGTCCCCCATACAGAGGCAGAATACATGCTGCTCATGTCATCGCTGTTGAATTAGTTTATGAAGAACATCTCCTGTGAGATTAAAGAGCAACTGTGAGCTGCCATCACATGTTGTACTAAATCCCCTTCTGCCCTTTCTGTTCTGTAATTCAACAAATGGTAAACATTCCTCTAGTAAGTGCCAAAGAAGGGAGCAATAAGTACTGAGCAGGCATCTCGGGTCACCTGGGGACACGCCAATAGCTGTGCCTAATGTTAATATCAGAAATCCCAATTAAGCACCAGAGAGTTCCCTTGAGCAATCACGGATAGGGCAGTGACTTCTGTATGGCCTCAGCAATGCAGAGCACCTGCAAAAGGGCTCATTAGCTGCAGGAAGCTTCTTTCACTGTTCAACTGCACCTCCAGCTCAGAAACATGAAACTGTTGGCAGGTAGCTCTGTCAGCAGCTCAGGGGAATCTTTCCTTTGGTTTCAGTTCATAATGTTTGGCAACCTCTGCAGTCACCTGTGAAGAAACTAAAAATCCACAGTAAGACGCAGCCAACTCACCCGCTCGTAATCACTCCAGGTATGCGCACTGTTTACTGTCGGCCCATTCTAAGCATCGCAAAGCACTTTTGAGAATGTGTCCCTCTACTCAAATACAGATTTTTTTTGGTGTTTTTTTCCTCTTCAGAGATTGCCCTTTTGTGTGTTTGGTTTTGTAATACCCAAAAATAATGTATCACACTTACTGTCACTATTTGTTTTGGCACATTTGATTTGCTCTGCAGAGAATTTTTATGATATGTTTTCCTAGATATATAAATGAATTCCATTCACAATGAGTGACTACAGAGATGGCTGCAAAGCAAACTTTCAATCACAGCAGTGTCTCTTTCCTTCATTTATTAAGTCTTTATCACCTACAATGTGCCAATGGCACTCTTTTAGGTGCTGAAAATAGAGCAACAAAGAAGAGGCAGAGATCCATCCCCTTACAGAAAGGAGAAATCTTCATTAAAAAAATGAATAAAATATATAACAACGAACAGGATAAAAGTCCTATTGAGGTGAACAAATCAGGGAAGTGCGATAGGAACTAGAGCAGAAGGGTGGGCTTGTAATTTTGAACAGAGTGGGCAGGAAAGGCCTCACCAAAGTGACTCTTAACAGAGACCTGAAGGGGGCAAGAGAGACAGCCTTGCAGCCACCTGGCCGCGGGCTAAGAGAGTGGCTGAGTGAAGACAGGCCTGAGTGTCGGGATTTGCATCCGGGCGATTCCTTTTGATCCTGGTGTTGCAAAGGGACACGGCTGTATAGTGACTGGCCATACTTCTGACTAAAACCTGTATGATTAACTAACTGGTTTGAGAGAATAAAATGTTGTGAATAACTCATTTGGTCTTAAATGGCTATGTTTGTACGAACAGATCTGACTGTTTTATTGTAAAACATTGAATTTGGAGAAGACAAAATAAGCTATATTTTATCAAATAGCTGATTCAACTGTTTCTTTTCAGGGAGCGATTTATTTGTTTATTTATTTATTTATTTATTTTGAGATGGAGTCTTGCTTGTTGCCCAGGCTGGAGTGCAGTGGTGTGATTTCGGCTCACTGCAACCTCTGACTCCTGGGTTCAAGCAATTCTTCTATCTCCCAAGTAACTGGGATTACAGCACATGCCACCACGCCTGGCTAATTTTTATATTTTTTTGTAGAGACAGGGTTTCACCATATTGGCCAGGCTGGTCTTGAACTTTTAACCTCAGGTGATCTGCCCACCTCAGTCTCCCAAAGTGCCAGGATTACAGGTGTGAGCCACCGCGCCCAGCTTGGAGCAATTATTTTTATAAGTAACAGAAAAGGTTACTCATACAGAGAAAAATTCAAGAAGGTATGAGGAGGCACTGATCAAATAAACTCAGGTGAAAGTCTTCCTTTGATGGCAAACAAATCTGGCTTGATTTTCTAGCTTTTATCAAATAATCTAATAACTTGAAAGCATTTCATTTTTAAGCCTGAAATGATCCACATCCCTGACTCTGCTGTTATTAATCGAGAATATACCTCAACAGCTTTGTGTGTATATAAAAGCAAAAATTTTGGTCATCCCTTTCATATCTCAATAACCCCACTGGGAAATCCTTTGGTGCTTATGTAATCATTATCCTCTTCTCAAATATAAGAAGCTGTAGGTGAGGGAAAGGGTAAGAAAACAAGGATACTATAACCTTTTAGCAGATTTTGTTCAATGATGACACTGCCAAAAGCCCAGAGAGAGTAGATGAGCATCCCCTGAGTCTATCCTATGTGTTCTAAGTGGGGAGACCCCACTCTGCTCTGGGCCTGTAATGGGCATATCACACCCTAAGATTATTTGAATGTCCGTATGGTTTCTGCATTCAGCAAGAGTTTAGAAAACTTTTCAAAGTGGACACAATGATTAATTTAGTCTTCAGAGGTCAAAGGCTGGTTCTATCATCTTGAGTAAGTGACAGCACAAGGAAAGCCAAAGGAATGAGCTCCAGGAGCTCTGGCACTGCCCAGAAGGTTCCACATCAGGCTCTGCGCTAGGATGAGGACTGACCTTGGAGGTGCTGCCTCTGCAGAAGAATCTGGTCATTTAAAGCCACAGAGGCAAGGACTTACCAGGCATTTTAAACCTCTCATTTCAACATTGCCAGGTCCCATCTCAGAATTTGTCTTCTTTGCATTTTCCTAGCTTTCTAAAAGCGCATTTAGCAATTGTTCTTGGTTTAGGACAATAACACTGAAATCTTTGTGAAGACTTCAGGAATCTGTCAGGATTTTCAGGGTCTTCAAGCTCTCCACTGGTTTTACATTTTTTCTTTGTTTTCATTTGTTTGTTTGCTTTCAGTTCAAACTCCATTGTGTGTCTTGTCAGCTAAATGGGTTATCTCTATCTAGTGCGTAGTTCTTAATGATTCTCTGCGGCATACTTTCCATTTCTCACTCCCTGATCACCAGAAGCTAATAACAGTAGAACTCTAAACAAATGAGCCACTATTTCCAAGGGATCATTTCTGCCAGCATTTGATTATTTTTGTATTGTGTGAAGTTGTTGCCTAGGAGGTTTTTGTTTTCTGTAACCAGACTTTCTATGGTTTCTTAATTTCATAGATGGTAAAAAAGAAAGCAGTTTTGGGTTATATGTAGAAAAATTACCTTTAAAATCCCCAGTTACATAGCATATAATTTCCTGTAAAATTCTTGTTGTGAATCACAGAAGAGTCTTTTAACGGAACTAATCACAGGTGCTTTAATGTAAAGCTTATGATAAAGAGATTTTTTACGAGCTAAGTACTGTGCTCTAGGGTCCATTTAAGTTCAGTGGGTGAACTAATCATAATGATATGATTTGAGGCTGCTGAAAATGATTTTCCCAATCTGCTTATTTACTGAGAAAAGTTTCTAGCAAGGGACAATGACTTTTAACCTGTGGAGAGATATTTGGTTGGACCCTATGGAATACCTATTTTTGCAGGTCAGAAATGATGAAATATCAGCAACTTCATAGGGTTAAAATAGTATACTAAAAATGATAGGAGAAATTAAGAAGAAAAAATACAATAACCTAGACTCATGGAAAGACCTATGGAAGAGAAGGGATGTATAAAAATAAAATAGGGCAGTTGAGCAACCAGGGGCTAATTCTCCATTCTGAGTGCTCTTTGGCCTTTGTTCAAAATTTAATAATGTCTTGCTTTTATGGAACATATTTTATTTATTAGAGACAGGGTCTGACTCTGTTGCCAAGGCTGGAGTGCAGTGGTGCAATTTTGGCTCACTGCAACCTCAGCCTCCTGGGCTCAAGTGATCCTCCCACCTCAGCCTCCTGAGTAGCTGGAACTAGAGATGTGCCACCACACCCAGCTAATTTTTTATTTTAGCAAAGACAGGGTAAGGTTATGTTGCCCATACTGGTCTCGAACTCCTGGGATCAAGCAATCCTCCTGTCTCAGCCTCCCAAAGTGCTAAGATTACAGATGTGAGCCACCACACTGACCGAGCATTTATAACGAGCTAGGCACTATGCTAACTGCTCTCTCTATATAGCCTATATATGCTGTCTAAAGAGACATCCTTCATACAATCAATTTCCTTGAGGTATTTTAACCTTCATTTTCCTGGACAAGTTAATTGAGGTTTCCAGAGTTAAAATAACTTTCTCAAGTTCAGGCAACATTCAAATCTAGTTTTGTCTGATTCTAAGATTTCTGCCCTGAATTGTGATGCCACTTCATCTTGTAAACAGAAAGCATGAGAAAGCCTTGGTGTGCCACTCTTGGTATTAATGTCAAGAGAGAATTTGTACCAACGAGCAAATTCAACAGTGTTTCTCTTTCTCTGGCTTCTTCGAGGTTTTGCCTTTTCCTTTATATTTCAGTGCTTTAAACCACCAGGTGTCAGAGTTATCAGATTTTAAATGAAATTATTCCATTTCCTGTTACACCTCAAAGCTTAGACTCTTTTTTATTTATAGTTAGACTCTCGGTTATAAAGGCCATATTTTCTTTCTCTACCAGGGATGCCTCAAAGGTGGAAAATGGCTCAGCAGCAAGCGCCATGGATGGGTAAGATGGGGGGGCATGAAGATGCTAAGGGGATAAGAGAGTTTTCCTTCCCTTTTCTTGGTGGGGTTGAGAAAATGTCTTACTGTCTTCCTCCAGTGTCCAGATGCATTAGGCACATTTTAGGAGATGGTGAATGATAAATTCTGCCAAATCATCAGATTTCCTCTTCCAACTTTCATCTGATTCGCATTTTAGCAAATAAATAAAAATACAGATATATTATAAGAAGAGAAACAGTGTGGAAACAAGTAGGGAAAAGATTCTTTAAAATATTTATAGGTTTTTAGGCTGGGCGTGGTGGCTCAAGCCTGTAATCCCAGCACTTTGGGAGGCTGAGGTGGGTGGATCACTAGGTCAAGAGATCGAGACCATCCTCGCCAACATGGTGAAACCCTGTCTCTACTAAAAATACAAAAATTAGCTAGGCATGGTGGTGGGCACCTGTAATCCCAGCTACTTGGGAGGCTGAGGCAGGAGAATAGCTTGAACCTGGAAGGCAGAGGTTGCAGTGAGGGGAGATCATGCCACTGCACTCCAGCCTGGTGACAGAGTGAGACTCTCAAAAAAAAAAAAAAGAAAAAAGAAAAAAAATATTTATAGGTGTTTGAACAAATCTATATGTAGTTCCAAATGTAACTTTAATTGTGAAGGGTTAGATACAGAATCTTAATGGATGTGAGAATGCTTTTAACCCACAATACACATCTCTCCTTCCTGTTTCTAAACCTGCCCTTCACCTTGGACATTTTATATTTGGGAGCTTAGGATGATTTTTAAAAAAATCTCTTTCCATCCAATCCTTCTAGAACAAATCTAGTGAAGCAGATGCAACATAGGGTGGAGACAGTGGGAACTGGCTGGGCTGCTGGGTGAATTCCAGTACGGACCCAACATCACTACAGAAACTTGGAATTTCCTAGAAGCATTTAGAAGAAACTGGCTCTACTTTTCCAGGAGGTTAGTTTATTGATTCATCACCCACTTTAGGTCAGGCAGTTTGCCAAGAGCTGTGGATACACAGATGATTTTGACATAATTCCTACCCCTCAAGGAGAAGTGAGAATGAGATTCAGACAAGTGAACTGTCAATGATGCAGGGCTTGATAAGGGCTATGATGGGATGAGGGGAGCGTGGGGTGCTAGGCTTCACCAAATGCAGCATGAAAATTAAGCCTCTGTCTATGCTGGAACCTTAGCCCTAGTGGGAGCTGGTATTTCTCAGTTTTCCTTGCCTAGTAGGTGAAAATTTATTTAGCTAGGGCACAATGCTTCTGGCCTTAACGAGGTACTTCCCTTCATGGGCAGTATTTTTGTGATTGATAAAATAAATGCATCTTCCTCAATTGATATCAGGCAAATTTGAAGAGAGGTGACAGGGTGATGGGCCACAGAGATGGAGAAATGAGTCCGTCTCTCTACATACAAATGCTTTTTCCTCTATATGCTGTTAGCCATAGGAAAAATAGCAATCCATAGGACCCGTTGTAATAAAGGAATTGCAGGCATCAAAGAAAAGAGGGTGTTTTCCGGGCTTAAGAATTGATGCTCATCTCTACCATTCAGGAAGAAAATCCATCAGGCGTTTATTGTTTCTCAGTGCCTAATGGACTACATGAAACTCAATTTCTGTACAGCAAGTTGGACATAAGAAGTACTTAGCAGGCAATTAACATTAGCAGCCAACAACTAGAGTTGGTTAAATACCTACTGGCCTGGGGCAATCCTCACTAGTGATATAAGTCATCTTAAAAGGAATCAGCTCCCATCCTCTTGGCTATGTTTCTTAAAATTGGATCCAAGGATCAGCTGTATCAGGACCGTAGAGGGTAATTGTTACAAATACAGGTTCTCAGGTCCCTCTTCCAGATCTTGATTCTGAATCTCTTTAAGTAGTGACACTATACATGCATTTCCTTCTTTCTTTTCTTTTCTTTTTTCTTTTCTTGAGATGGAGTCTCACTCTGTTGTCCAGGCTAGAGTGCAGTGGCATGATCTCGGCCCCTTGCAACCTTTGCCTCCTGGATTCAAGTGATTCTCCTGTCTCAGTCTCTTGAGTAGCTGGGATTACAGGCATGTGCCACCATGCCCAGCTAATTTTTGTATTTTTAGTAGAAACAGGGTTTTGCCTTGTTGGCCAGGCTGGTCTCCAACCTCTGAGTGATCCACCTGCCTCGGCCTCTCAAAGTGCTAGGATTACAGGCATGAGCCACCACACCTGGCCCTATATATGCATTTAAAAAAATAAATTTCTCAATGATTTTTATGCATGCTACAGTTTGGGGAACATCCTATGGCAGTTTACAATCTTAGAATGCAATCTGGAACAGACATACACATAAAGCAAGAATATGCAGAGGGAAATATAAAGAACACATTTAATTCATGATAATAAATGTGGATTGAAAGAGAAGAAATAACACTCATGACACTGCAGTCCCAGAAACCATTAAAACACAGTTCGATTTTTCTTGCTAAAAAGTACCAGCCACAGAGATGCTAATTGCTGACTAGTCCTAGATCCAGGAGTTTTAGATCAATTTTCTAATGGTTTTACCTGGCTCTTGTACTACATATATCTTGCTAGTGGTAAATTCAGGGACTATTTCAGAAGCACCAGTGGCACTTGGCATAAATATACACTTCAAACCAGAACAAATTTTATTCTACAATAATAGCCAGGATCTGGGATGAGGGGTCATCCTATCTCAACCAGGAAAAATTGCACAAATTTTATCAGCAGCTTTACAGGCCATTTTCTCAATTGTCCAAGCCTCGGTTAACAGACTTGCAGATTTAGAATCCCACCTGTCCTTGGCCGCCATTCATCTCATCACAGATGCTGATGTCTCTCTTCTTCTCAGCCCCTTCCCTCTTCCCTGGGTTTAAGGACCATATATTCCTAGAATAGAAGTCCCTGCTAAACAAGTAACTGAAGGTTATAATCCACAATGGCTAAAGCTAATTTGATGAATGAGATAATTGAAAGACAAAAAACAGAAGGCTCAAAAGTCTGCATCAAGTTCTCAGATTTTTATATTGTATATAAAAAAAAGAAAGAGAGTGATGGGGAAAGGGTAAGAAAGAGGAGAGGAGAGAGAGAATTATGCAAATATGAAAAGAAAGCAAGATTTTGCGACTGGAAACCTCAGGTGGCAGGTATAATTTTTAAAAGGTCAAACTTGGAGAGGGAGACATTGTGACCAGTGATTTAGAATCTCATTGCCTCTTTTCCTTCTTGTTATGGGTTGGAGTGTGTCCCCCCAAATGAGAATAAAATCCTAACCCCCAGAAACTGTGAATGTGATCTTATTTGGAAATAAGGTATTTGCCAGAGATCAAATTAAGATGAAGTCATTAGGGTGGGACTCTATCTGTCTGGTGTCCTTATTAAAAAAGGCAAATCTGGGCACAGAAATAGACATGGATAAAGGAAAGACATGAAAAGACACAAGGAGAAGGCCATCTACAGCCAACAAGTGTCTGAGGCTACTGGGAACTAGGAGAGACCTCCCAGACCTCAGGAGAAGCCAATCCTTCCAGCACTTTGATTGTGCACTTCTAGCCACCCGAGAGCTGTGAGACAATGCACCTTCCTTGTTTAAGGCATCCAATTTGTGGCACTTTGTTATGGCAGCCTGGGGGAAAAATACATTTCTTGAAAATTATATTTAAGAATTAAAAAAAAAAAACAAATCAGAAACTCTGCTCTGCATGACTGAATTCTCTAAACAAGTTTTGTTTTTGTAAACGAATTGATAGAAAGTAAGAGTGGGCATATAAAGGTGATAGACCGGGTTATAACTCAAAAAGTTGAAGTCAAATTTTCTGATAAACAATGAAAATAAAAACATGATTATCATATATTAAATAATAGGGACAAAATACAAAAGTCCGTTCTTGTTATTCTCAGGCAGCTTAGTGTGGCCCGAGGGAGCTGAGGGCTCTTAAAACTGGCACAACCTCCTCTTTTTCAATTGAGGAAACTGAGACACAGAATAGTTAAATTACTTGGCAAAAAATAGCTTTTAGTTTGTAAAGCAATTACATCGGCTATATGAACAGAAGCTCGACTGACCAAGACTTATTCCATATCCTTTATTACACAACGTACTTGACTCAGAGAGAGGCAACTTTGTCTGCCAATATGGTTTCCAAATCAGCCTAGGAGGCAAGGGCATTATGTCTCTTCCACGAGACTGTCAGATACAGTGAATAGCTGCATGTCATGTTTACTCACCTGAAAGGAGAAGGGTGATGATTATTGGTCACCCCCATTGCATTACTTTTTGTTTTGTTTTGTTTTAAATTTTTTATGTCCATAGGTTATTGGGGAACAGGTGGTGGTTGGTTACATGAGTACGTTTTTTAGTGGTGATTTATGAGATTTTGGTGCACCCATCACCTGAGCAGTATACACTGTACCCAATTGGTAGTCTTTTACCCCTCAACCCCTTTGCACCCTTTCCCCCTGGGTCCTCAAAGTCCATTGTGTTATTCTTATGCCTTTGCATCCTCATAGCTTAGGTCCCACTTATGAGTGAGAACATATGATGTTTGGTTTTCCATTCCTGAGTTACTTCACTTAGGATAATAGTCTCCAATCTCATCCAGGTAGCTGCGAATGCCATTAATTCATTCCTTTTTATGGCTGAGTAGTATTCCATCATACACACACACACACACACACACACACACACACACACATATACTACAGTTTTTTAATCCACTCATTGATGGATAAATCTATCAATGGTGGGCATTTGGGTTGGTTACATGTTTTTGCAATTGCCAATTGTGCTGCTATAAACGTGTGTGCAAGTATCTTTTTAATATAACGACTTATTTCCTCTGAGTAGACACCTAGTAGTAGGATTGCTGGATCAAATGGTAGTTCTACTCTCAGTTCTTTAAGGAATCTACACACTGTTTTTCATAGTAATTGCACTAGTTTACATTCCCACCAGCAGTGTAGAAATGTACCTTGTTCACTTCATCCATGCCAACATCTATTATTTTTTTATTATGGCCATTCTTGCAGGAGTCAGGTGGTATCACACTGTGGTTTTGATTTGCATTTCCCTGATCATTAGTGTTATTGAGCATTTTTTCATGATTGTTGGCCATTTTTATATCTTCTTTCAAGAATTGTCTATTCATGTCCTTAGCTCACTTTTTGACAGGATAGTTTGTTTATTCTTGCTAATTTGTTTGTTTGTTGTAGATTCTGGATATTAGTCCTTTGTCAGATGTATAGATTGTGAAGATTTTCTCCCACTTTGTGGGTTTTCTGCTTATACTGCTGACTGTTCCTTTGCCATGCAAAAGTTCTTTAGTTTAATGAAGTCCCAGCTATTTATCTTTGTTTTTATTGCATTTGCTTTTGGGTACTTAGTCATGAAATCCTTGCCTAAACCAATGTCTAGAAGGGTTTTTCCAATGTTATCTTCTAAAATGTTTATAGTTTCAGGTCTTACATCTAAGTGCTTGATCCATCTTGCGTTGATTTTTGTATGAGGTGAGAGATGAGGATCCAGTTTCATTCTCATACATGTGGCTTGCCAATTATCCCAGCACCATATATTGAATACAGTGTCCTTTCCCCACTTTATGGCTTGATTTGCTTTGTGGAAGATCAGTTGGCTGTAAGTATTTCAGTTTATTTCTGGGTTTTCTAATCTGTTTCATTGGTTTATGTGCCTATTTTTATACCAGTATCATGCTGTTTTGGTGACTATGGTCTTATAGCATAGTTTGAAATCAGGTAATGTGATGCCTCCAGATTTATTCTTTTTCTTAGTTTTGTTTTTGCTATGTGTACTCTTTTCTGGTTCCATGTGAATTTTAGGATTTTTTTTTCTAATTTTGTGAAGAATGATGGTGGTATTTTTCTAATTCTGTGAAGAATGATAGGAATTACGTTGAATTTGTAGATTGCTTTTGGCAGTATGGTCATTTTCAAAATATTGATTCTGCCAATCCATGAGAATGGGATGTGTTTTCATTTGTTGTTATTGTCTATGATTTCTTTCAGCAGTGTTTTGTAGTGTTTCTTGTAGAGGTCTTTCACCTCTTTGGGTAGGTATTGTCTTAAGTATTCTATTTATTTATATATATATTTTTTACAGCTATTGTAAAAGGGGTTGAGTTCTTGATTTGATTCTCAGCTTGGTTGCTGTTAGTGTATAGAAGAGATACTGATTTGTGTACATTAATTTTGCATCCTGAAACTTTGCTGAATTCTTTATCAGTTCTAGGAGTTTTCTGAAGAAGTAGTTAGGGTTCCTAGGTAAACAGTCATATCATCGGTAAACAGTTACAGTTTGACATCCTCTTTACCAATTTGAATGCCTTTTATTTCTTGCTTTCATCTCATTGTTCTGGCTAGGACTTCCAGTACGTATAGTATATGTACATATAGTATAAAGAGAATCATGTTATTGCTAGGATAAAACCGGTGTCACCAATACGGTTGTACGGAATAGCTTGAAGTGTTGAAGAGAAGTGCTGAGTGGATATCCTTGTCTTGTTCCAGTTCTCAGAGGGAATACTTTCAACTTTTCTGCATTCAGTATTATGTTGGCTATGGGTTTCTCATAGATGGCTTTTATTACGTTGAGGTATGTCCCTTGTATGCCAATTTTCATGAGAAATTTAATCATAAAGGGATGCTGCATTTTGTCCAGTGCTTTTTCTGCATTTATTGAGACAATCATGTGATTGTTGTTTTTAATTCTGTTTAATTGGTGATCACATTTATTGACTTGCATATGTTAAACCATCCCTGCATCCCTCGTATGAAACCCACTTGATCATGGCGGAGATTGGTCTGTAGTTTTCTGTTGCTGTTGTTATGTACTTTCCTGGATTTGGTGTTAGGGTAATACTGGCTTTATAGAATGATTTTGGGAGGATTCTCTCTATCTTGTGGAATCATGTCAATAAGTCTAGTAGAATTCAGCTGTGAATCTGTCTGGTCCTGGACTTTTTTTTGTTGGTAAGTTTTTATTACTATTTCAATCTTGCTGCTTGTTATTGGTCTGTTCAGGGTATGTAATTCTTCCTGATTCAAGCTTGGAGGGTTGTATCTTTCCAGAAATTTATCCTCTAGGTTTTCTAGTCTGTGTGTGTAAAGGTGTTCAAAATAGCCTTAAATGATCTTTTGTATTTTGGTGGTGTCATTTGTAATATCTCTTATTTTGTTTCTAATTGAGCTTATTTGGATTTTCTCTCTCTTTTTCATGGTTAATCTTGCTAATGGTCTATCAGTTTTAGTTATCTTTTCAAAGAACCAGGCTTTTGTTTCATTTACTTTTTGTATTTTTGTTTGTTTGTTTCAATTTCAATTAGTTCTGCTCTGATCTTGGTTATTTCCTGTCTCCTGGTGGGTTTGGGTTTGGTTTGTTCTTGTTTCTCTAGTTTCTTGAGATGTGACCTTAGATTGTCTGTTTATAATCCATCAGACTTTTTGATTTAGGCATTTAGGGCTATGAACTTTCCTCTTAGCACCACTTTTGCTGTATCCCAGAGGATTTGATAGGTTGTGTCACTATTGTCATTCAGTTCAAAGAATTTTTAAATGTCCATTTTGATTTCATTTTTGACCCAATGATTATTCAGAAGCAGTTTATTCAATTTCCATGTATTTGCATGGTTTTGAAGGTCCCTTTTGGAGTTGATTTCCAGTTTTATTTACTGTGGTCTGAGAAAGTCCTTGATATAATTTCAATTTTCTTAAATTTATTGAGGCTTGTTTTGTGGCCTATTATATGGCCTGGCTTGGAGGAAGTTCCATGTACTGTTGAATAGAATGTATATTTTGCAGTTGTTGGGTAGGATGTTCTGTAAATATCTGTTAGGTCCAATGGTTCCAGGGTGTAGTTTAAATCCATTGTTTCTTTGTTGACATGACCTGTGTAGTGCTGTCAGTGAAGTATTGAAATCCCCCACTATTATTGCATTGCTGTCTGTCTCATTTCTTAGGTCTAGTAGTAATTGTTTCATAAATTTGGAAGCTCCAGTGTTAGGTGAATATATATTTAGAATTGTGATATTTTCCTATTGAACAAGGCCTTTTTAAAAATTGTATTGAAATTTGAAAATTGAAATTATATAACGTACCTCTTTGTCTTTTTTAACCTCCTCTCCTTCCTTCCTCTCTCTCTCTTATCAGTAGGTGATAAAGCAGGGTCTATTTCAGACTCAATTAAAAATCGTGAAAAAGATTTTTAAGATCTCAGGCTGGATGGCTGATGCAGCAAGGAAAAATAGGAAGTTTTCAATGCTGTAAGAAGAAGTAAACTGCATTTACTGAGGCCTCTGTGTTTAGAAAGACTTTGAATGTAGTTGCAGGATACAAGAATCTTATAATTTGATGGACAGTGGCTTCATATCTGAACTGTGTCAATATTCAGAAACTCTACTGCTATACGATTTAGTAATTTTTCTGATAAAGGCTTTTAGGTGTCAAATATTACCTTGACTTGTCCCTTGGCTCCAATTTTTAGTAGCTATGCTATGAAATGTGGATTTCAGGTAGACCATCTCACTAATTATGGCATTCACTGATAACTACATACATAAACATATAACTAGAACAGGGATCTGTATCTTTATCAATGATAAAGATTATCTATTGCAGCCTGAGCAACAAAGTAAGATTGTATTTCTACAAATAATAATAATAATAATCAGCTGAGTGTGGTGGCATGTGCCTGTAGTTCCAGCTACTTAGGAGGTTGAGGTGGAAGGATCACTTGAGCTCAGGAGATTGAGGCTTGCAGTGAACTATGTTTGTACCACTGCACTCAGCCTGAATGACAGAGTGAGACCCTGTGCTACTCGAGAGGCTGAGACAAGAGAATTGTTTGGACCCAGGAGGCAGAGGTTGCAGTGAGCCGAGATGGGACCACTGCACTCCAGCCTGGGAGACAGAGCAAGACTCTGTCTCAAAAAAAAGAAAAGAAAAAAAGGTTATCAATTGTTAACAAAAGCTAACATAGCCTCTATCTGACATAATTTTTTAAAAAACCCTTTTACTTTGGAAACAATTTTAGATATGAAAACTACAGTGTCTGGGGTGAAAATACACTGGATGGGATTAATAGCACATTAGACACTACAGAAAAAACAATAAGTGAACTTATTGAAACTATACAAAATAAAGCCCAGAGAAAAAAACAAAAAATGTATTGAGCAGTACATCAGTGTGCCATGAGCAACTTCAACAGCCTAATAAACATGTAATTAGTATCTCCATAAAAGGGATAAATAGGAGGAAGTTTAAAAATAGTTGAAAAAATTATTGCCAAAATTTTTTCAAATTTGTCAAGAAATATAACCCATATATTCAGAGACTCATGAACTCCAAGCACAAGAAACAGAGAAATACATGAAGATGCATCCTAATCAAGTTATTAAGAATGAAGCCAGGCATGAGGGCATGTACCTGTAGCCCCAGGTACTCAGAAGTTTGAGGTGGGAAGATTGCTTGCACCCAGGAGTTCTGGGCTATAGTGCACTATGCCAATCAAGTGTCCATACTAACTTCAGCATCAGTATGGTGTCCTCCCAGGAGGAGGGGACCACCAGAGGAGTGAACTAGCCAAGGTCAGAAATGGAGAAGGTCAAACCTCTTGTTCTCATCAGTAATGGAATCACCCCTGTGCATAGCCACTCACTCTAACCTGGGAAACATAGCAGGACCGTGTCTCAAAAAGAAAAGAAAATAATAATAATAATAAAGAGAAAACATTAAAAGCATCCAAAGGGGTAGGAAAAATACATTATATACACAGGAATAAAGAAAAAAATGACAGAAGATTTGGAAATAATCCATGCCAGAAGATATGTGATCAGCAAAGAATTGAAGAATACTATACTTACCTGGCAGGGGAGATACCATGATCACGAAGGTGGTTTCACCTGAGCAAGGCTTATCCATTGCACTCTGTATGTGCTGACCCCTGCAATTTCACCAAATGTGGGAAACGTAATTGCATAACTTGTGGTAGTGAGGGATTGCATTTGTACTTTAACCTGGTGGGGGCAGGGAGTGTGAAGAAGAACACTAGAAATGGTAAATAAGAGGGTAAAAATAAAATACATTTTTTATTATTTTGAGTCTCTTTAAAAAATAATTGGCTGTTTAAAATAGATTGTTTAAAAATGGTATATAATGGAATTCATAGGGGTTGTAGAAATAAAACGTGTAACAGCAATAGCACAAAGGCTGATGGGTGATAGTGGTGGGGGCAGTGGTGAAAGGAAGTTTACTGTACCTGAAGTGGTATCATATTACTAGGAGGTGGATTTTGATAAGCTAAAGATATATACTATAAATCTAAAGATATAGATATGTATACTATATGTATATCTTTAGATATATACTCTATACTATAATGATACATACTATAAAGATGTATACTAAAGATACAGATAAAGATTTTTCACAGCAGCAATATTTATAGTAGGCAAAGAATGGAAAGAATTAAGATATTCATCAATTGATACGTGGATAAATAAAAGGTGAGATATCTAAACAATGGAATATTACTCAGTCACAAAAAAGAATGAAGTACTGATACATACTGCAATATGGATAAACCTTGAAAACATTATGCTAAGTGAAAGAAATCAGACAGAAAAAGACATGTCTTGAGTGAATTAATTTATATAAAATGTCCAGAACAGGCAAATCCAGAGACAAAAATCAGATTACCAGTGGGAGAGGGAAAAAGGGAGATAAAGGTTTTAAATATTATAGGACAGTCTTTTCTAACTTCAGATCTATACCATTATTTCTTAAGAAACTTTTTCTAACTACTAATTTTAAGGAACAGATCTTAAGCAAAAAAAGTTTAACTGACAGGTTCAAATGGAAGATTACCTAAAGCTTCTTATAAGTGAGAATAAGAATTTGAGCCCTAGAATGATGGTATGGAAATAGCAAAATAAAATAAAATACAAAAAAGCAAATTACAGAAAAATGCATACAGTCCACCAATTCTGAAAATGGAAAAAATTACCAGACAATATTATACATTGTTAATGAACACATTTGAATGCATGTGGAAGTATAAACATTGAATTAGTAGGATGCACATGAGACTCATGGAAGCAGAGAACAGGACTAGAAAAGGTGGTCAGATATAATTTTAGCTTTTCTATTTATTTTATTTATTTTGTTTAAAAATGGACAAAGCAAAATACATCTTTCAGGGTATATACTCATATAATCCTCACAGCAATCCTATGAGGTGGCACTATTATTATCCCATAAAAGAGATGAGACAAAAACCTACGGAGTGAATGAAGAGCATAGGAACACACCCAGGATTACACAGCCAGTGATGACAAGCCTGGAGGCTGCTCCCAGATTTAGAATCATTCTGACTTTATTTTGAAATATTGAATTATTTATTTTATCTTGAAGACATTTTCTGTAAAAGAAAGCAGGGAAATGGTATAGAGTAACTGAAGGGACTGGTGCCAAGAATGGTGTGTTTTTTTGTTTGTTGCTTGTTTTGAAATAGGAGAGCATGAAGTATGTTTTAAAGCTTATGGAAATGATCCTTAAGAACAGCAGAAAGTAGCCGGGTGCAGTGGCTCACGCCTGTAATCCCAGCACTCTGGGAGGCTAAGTGCTGGGATTGGCCTCCCAGCACTTGAGGTCAGGAGTTTGAGACCAGCCAACATGGTGAAACCCCATCTCTACTAAAAATACAAAAATTAGCCAGGCATAGCGGCACGCACCTGTAATCCCAGCTACTTGGGAGGCTGAGGCAGGAGAATCGCTTCAACCTGAGAGGCGGAGGTTGCAGTGAGCTGAGATCATGCCACTGCACTCTAGTCTGGGTGACAGAGGGAGAATCCATCTTAAAAAAAAAAAATTATGACACTGGAGTGGGAGGGGACAATTTCAGGAGCAAAATCCTTAAGGAGAGATGGGATGCAGTGCCGCAGAGGAAGAGCTATCTTAGAAGGAAACACTGGAAGACCTTCCATTTAACAGGTAGAAGGTGGGAAACTATAATTTTCTACAGACAGGAAAGTAGGTTTACAGGTGGACAATGTGAAACAGAAAGTAAAGTCTTCAGCTGACTATGAGGATAAAGGAGACATTGGATTGGGCTTTTGAAGAGATGGGATAGATAAGAAATGTAGTTAGGGATGGAGACAGAGAAGAATTAGCAGGCTAAGGAAATACAGGCAGATTGACGGAAAGTTCTGAAGGCCCACTAGAATTTTTAGTAACAAATTTTAAAATAAGACAAGTCAGCATAGAGGAATGTTTTTCTCCTCCCATGACCAGCTGTGTGGATGCTGGTATTGAACATGACAATAGTTGAATTTAGTCAGGTTAGGCAAAGCAATTATTCAAGGGTACAAATGAGTGTTAAATTTTGAAATATTAATCAATGTTTGCCAGCTGGATCAAAGAGAAGATTCAGGTATATGGAACCAAATATGCAAAGCTATAAAAGAGTGAAATGTTGTAGCATGTTTGGAAAATTACGTGTAGTTCCACGTTGTTGGAGCAAAAATGTTAACATACAGGAAGGGTGTCAGGAGACAATACTACAGATACTGGTGGCCTAGTGTTTTCTGCTGGCAGGTAAATCTACTAAAGTATCAGATAGAAAAAGGATTGCAGTGTCATATATGGTAAGAATATTGAAATTTACAACAGAGAACTATTGAAGGTTTTTAATTAGAAGGATGATGTGGTTAGTTTTGTATTGTAGAGAGATTACCCTGGCAGCAGTGGAGCTGTGTGGAGTCTATACTGGAGTTGTTAAAGATTACACCTGTGGATACTGTGGTAAGCAAAGTAATGGCCCTTCAAGGATATCAAGGCTCCTTCAAGGATATCAGTGGCCTTCAAGGTTCCTAATACCCGGAACCTGGGCATGAGTTACTACCCATGGCCAAAGGGATTTTGCATATGTGATTAAGTTAAGGATCTTGGGATGGGTGGATTACCCGCACAGGCCTAGTGTAGTCTGGTTTCATATCAGATAGAAAAAGGGTTGCAGTGTCATATATGGTAAGATCATATAAGTCATTGATTTTGGGGATTTATTTATTTTCATCCAAAAAAATTAGTATTGCAACTGGGATACTATTTTAATAGAATGCTAAAATATGTGTCATGGTTGAGTAGATACAATTGATGTAAGATGTTGGAAAGATGGAGAGTCATGCTATGCAGTGGCAATAAACTTGAAAAATCTTGGCTGACAATAATAAAGAAGTACTTGCCAAACTTGTAGCTCTAAGTTAGAATGTTTGTGTTAGCTTGTTACTGGCCGTATTTAGCAAGTTATTCGAAGAAAGATGAGCTTAGACACGAATTGATGCATGTGCAAGAAAAATGAAAGGGAATAGACAGAATCCAGCGATTTGGGATTTCTCACAATTGGAAAATCCGCCTGATTCTAGAACTCAAACATGAATAGATAAAATTGAACAAAGTTGAATAAAGTTGAACCAAAAAAAAAAAAAAAATCCTTTACTCGTCTCAATTAGACAGAGTGACTCAGTCCTGGAACAAAATTTAGAATAAGGGTATCTCCTTCCCACCTAAGCCTACTGTTTAAAATAAATTTAAGATAAGCACTTTTAAGTTAAGAGAAAGGCATGGGGCAAGAAAGTGAAGAAATAAAGCAGGCCTGAGAATGATATCTGGGATAAAACTGTAAAGTTTTGGCATATGTAACTGCCTGGAAACAAGAAGAAGAGGAACCTACTACATTTTTAAAGGAGTTAAATTGCCAAAGAGCCCACAGTTCTGAGCAAAAATGCAGTTGAGTTTTTAAGCATTATCTTCAAATCCCACAGCTTGAACAAACAAAAACCTCAACAGAACCAAAGGGCATTCTCTAATGCTCACTCCACATATGGCCATGGAGGATACTGAGCAAGAAAGAACCACCTAGGTGTGAAGCCAGGGTCACAGAGAACAATGGGCTACTGGAATCCTACCACAGAGCTATCTCAATATCTAATCAAGAATAATTTCAACCTTGCCAAGGACTGATGACTACTGTGTGACTCTAATTCTCCCCCTCCATCACTGCATTTCCCAAATGTCACCAGATAACTAGTTAATAAAGCAAAACTAAAATGTTTGGAACTTACTGCAATAAGAGAAAATGTCATCTTGATGGAGGCTTAGCAGTGTCTCAGAAGGGAGAAGTCAGAAGTGGAATATTTCTAGGGTTTCAGAGTCTGGCATCCATTGCTTTAAGGCAAGGTCAAGGTGGAGAACCATTTGAGACAGGGCAAAGTACTATGTGACATAATAGTTTAGGAATGGCTGACGCAATTGAAAGAAAGGTCTTGAACCAAAGACTTTATAAGTAAGTTGTTTTTATAAGCGAGTCATTTACCCAAGTAAGAAGACTATTGTGTTTGCGGGAAAAAAATGATCTGTGGAAATTTCCTGAGGCAAACTATGAAGCTGTTTCTTGATTTACAGACTTGTCTTTCCTAGTCAAAATTTTGCTGGAACAAGCAACCAATTGTGGTTTGCAATATTTACCTAAATCATATTGACATATAAGGCATTAATTCTCATTCTTCTAGTTATCCTGTTCATGTCCGTCCATGACAGGGGGTCAGAGGTGCCTTTTAACTCAAATGTTGTCAACATTCAAGCCTGGCAGAGAGAACTGCTCATGACCTAGAAATCTAGGACTATTAAGATGTTGCAATTGGAGAGACCATCTTACATAATCCAGTCTTACATGGCTCCTTGGAAAGAAAGAAGCTATTCTGTGTTTAGAAAGAAGTTTGCACACAAATATGGGCTGCCCAGTTGAGTGGACATGTAAGAAACACTTCATGGTCCACTTACATGGTGGACTATGTCAGATCACTAAAACTGTGTGCTTCCCATCTGTTGAAAAGAATTATCACTGAGAATCAGCTGCCCACCTAGAGACCATGTTTCTCAGCTTTCTGTGTGACCAGGTGGAGCCTTGAGATAGTTCCCAACAATGTTAATATGATATGAGTGGAGATGATGTGGGTCACTTTCAGACCTAGAATCTGTAAAATAGATGTACATTCTCCATATTCTCTTTCTCCATTTGGGAAAGCAGAGTATTTTAGAACTCTGGGAGAAGACAAAAACACAAATGGAAGAAGCCTAGATACTTGAATCCTTCCATGGAATGTTGTCTGCAGAACAGAGGTGCCCACATTGTTTGCTATGTGCAAGAGAAATAAACTTCTGTTGGGTTAAGTCACTGAGAGTTGGAAGCATATTTAGAATAGTAGGTAGCAGTATCCTAGCTAATACATGGGGATATCATAAAATGTAAACTATATAATATGAATTCATAGAGTGACATTTGATATATTAATTGAAAAAGCAATTCAAAGACATTTATGTAATCATGTTATTTTTTGTAATAACCAAAAAGCATCTATATAAATAAAAGAAACAAGGAAAAATATCCATTAAATCTTCATTAATAAAAATGTATGAATATTGTGGTTACTGATAATTTCTATCTTACTATTTATGATTTTTTGAATTTTCTAAATGCTCTATACTTAATATGAATTACTTTTGATATAAGAGAAATAAGAATTTTTCAAAGATATCACTATTAATAACTTTCTCCAGATTTGGGCTTGAAGATGTTCTTTGTTCAAAAAGCAACTTCATAGGTCATTTTTTTCCCAAATAATAGTGTCCAGTAAGTAACAACATTACAAACTTTACTGAAGCAAAGTTTAAGAAGTATAAGGGCAAAACAACAGCTTTTCAGACATGAGTGACTTAATACTGTGACTCCTAATTAAGAACCATCATTAGGGTAAGAAATTGGTTCCTGAAATCATCTGGGACCAGAGGGGAGTTGCTGGTAGTGTATCTTTCTCTCCAGAGAAATGCTTAAGTGTCATCCAATTTTGACTACCTGTGAAAACTTCCTTCCTATCACCATGGCAGCAAGGCTGATTGTCTTGATTAAAATGGTTTTTACTCTCAATCCCATGAGGGTAAAATCAGCACTTGCAGACGCAGATGAGTCATTGCTTTTGGCCTCATTAATGTGGTGGAGCTCTTCTGCCTGCTAACAAAAAACATTTAACCAAATGAGTAAAATGATACAGCCAGGCAGTGAGAATCCCAGCAAGCAATTCCAAAGCCTAACTTTGCATTGGAAGTGAAGGTGAGCTGTTTAACAAAACAACAGAACAAAACAAAAATCAGCTATAGAAAAATACATTAACCCTTAAATGTGCATGTTCTTCTAAGAGCCAAAACTATCTGGTCGTTAAAAGAAAAGATTAATTAAAGTATACACAGTGCATAGAAAACCAAAGCAGTATTCCATTTAATCTCGTAGAACAAACAACGTTGTTATGATGAAGAGCGCCTGGTTAAATGTGGCCTTTTCAGAAGATAATTGGAGACAGAGGGGAGGATATGACTTCCTGATGCTGAAACAGAAGTTGAGTAGACAGGAAATAGAAACCCTAGTGAACAGTTTTGCATGGAGAGGAGCCAATTAGGCAGTTGAAAACATTCTGGAAACAACCGTGTGGCTTTTGAAACCATAGACATGTTTTATTAAGAGAAAGAACATGAAAGAGATTGAGATGGACCAGAAAAAGAAAATGCAATTATTCAAGTCAAATTTGACTGTGAAAGTAAGGATTCATGATCAAATTTTCCCAGGCAGACATACACACACACACACACTCCAACACATCACTGCATAGAAAATGCAGCATTCAGATTAGAATTTCTTTTTCTCCCCTAAACATACACTAGGCAGACTTCAGGACAAACAGCGAATGAAGCAACAGTTTTTTTGGTAAAGATGACACTGTAAAATTTCACAATTTTTAATACAGCGACTCTGCCAATATTCTTATATGAAGACTCTTGCTCAATATTCTCGTTCCAAAGAGAGCATCTTTGAATGGAACAAGGTGATGGCAGTGTGGTTCTTCAGTGAGTTGAAAGGCTCATAACTTGTCAGCAGAGTTACAAAAGCTAAGAGCATCTTTAGAAAGCAGAGTGAACACATCTTGTTATTTAAAACATTACAATGTAGATAAGTTTGGTGATCAGACAGCAAAACAGAGGAAAGCACTAAGAGCTGAAACACACAGCTACAAGTGCAGTTGGAGAGCAGCTCAGGGGTGTCCTGAGGTCAAAGGCACACTGTAGATGGATTACAGCAAGTGAGTCCTCAGTTGCTCTGAGCAAAAGTGGTCATGATTTCTCAGACACATCCTGGAAGAAATCCAACAAAGTAAACAAAATAGATTCAGGCTCCAGAGACCACTAACGAAATGGAGTTACTGAAGAGACAATACCCAAATGTGAATTGTAAACTAAACAATTGCAGGAAATAAAGAGGCAGTGGCCATGTTTAGTCTGAAATGTGATGGTCAATTGAATTCACATTTCCTAAAACAGTCTGATTTTGCTTGGGTTGGATGGATGCTTGATTTTCCACAGAACAGAGCATGGTAGTATTCAGTAATAAAGGGCACACTAACACGGCAAGATTGATGGCAAAATACTTGTGGAAGTTGTAAGAATGTCTTTTAAAAAACCTGTGATGCATAAGATTTACTAACAGCTGTTGCACATTGTCTGTGCTAAGGGCTACTTACTAGTCTTTTTCTGATTTTTCTGGGACATCTACCCTACCTAGAAAATCCAAACAGGTCTTTCTCTAGCTCAGCTCAGCAGTCTCTCTCTCTCTCTCTCACTCTTTCTCTATCTCTAAGTTTACCTTAAATAAGGGCTTCAGAAGAGTTGTTCAGATTAAATTGTGGTTACTGAGTTTATTTCATATTCTATCTGTTTAAGGATGAAGGCAAGAAACTCCTTCTCATTCATGAGATACATAGAGATAGTTTAATAACGAATTATTTAAAATCTTCATTTTACTTATTCACAAGTTGAACTGTATAAGCCCCAAGTAATGCAGGACAAAGAATCTGAGACAAGTTCAGGTCACAGGATCCAAAGATTTGGACAGTCAAGTAGTATTGAATTCCTACGTTGTCAAAGATTGTTCCATAGGATAGTAAATGAGTAACAATACATTCTCAGATTTATCCTTTGAATTTTCCAGGTTAATTTACCAACCCTGGATCACATTTGTCATACTGTGATTAAGATGTGTGAAAACATGCTTCTCTGAAATCTCTCATATCTACTTTCCACCAAGGGCCATAAAAGGCCACCATTCTGGAAGTCTCAGTTTTATGGTTTTAAAGCAATCCTGGAAACAATGGATTAGAGATAAGGACTCATGATCATCATCACCAAGTGGCTAATCCTTCCCCAACATCATCCTCATCCAGGAGTCTTCTAGATTGGATTACCAGTAAGACAAGAATAAATTAGGGGCACAAGATGTTCATTAGGATCAATACATGTGATGAAAACGGGAAGAAGCAGAACTTGATATAGGAAGAAGCTGAACTGCAGTGGAGTGTCAATAAAACTTGGCTAACCCAATCAGAAGCTCTCAACCAAATATGGCTCATCAGAGTGTTATACAACAAATTGAAATAGCTGGTCTTTAGACTTCTCTGGTCGGTCATGCTATGTGAGCTGCCGCAGAAATGGCATGGCCTTGATTCTCTGCAGCTGAGGCAGACTTTGAAGAAGCTGACAGCTGAAGGTTGTTTGAATATCACACTCACAACAAGCTGAGAGCAAGATTTTGTTTGAAGGATATTTGGGCAGTGCTTCTTCTTTATCAAAGGAGCTTTTAAAATTTCCTTTTAAAAACAGTCCCCTCATATATCCATGCAAAAACTCACGTGAATGTTTAAAGCAGCATTACATATAAGATCCAGAAAGTGGGAACCACCCAAATGTCCATTAACTGATGAGAGAATAAATAAAATGTGTATCCATACAATGGAAAAATATTCGGTAATAAATATAAATGAAATATTGATTGATGCTACGACATGGGTGAACCTTGAAAGCATAATGCTAAACGAAAGAAGCCAGTTACAAAGACTGCATACTGTATGATTCTATTTATATAAATAGCAAGTCTATAGGGAAAATAGATGAGTGGTAGTTGGCTAGGACTGGGGCAGGGTTGGAGTGGGAACTGTCTGCTATTAGATAAGGGGTTTCTTTTGGGAATGACGAAAATATTCTTAAGTTAGTAGTGATACACAACCTTGTAAATATACTAAAACCGTGGAAATGCTCACTTTAAATGGGTGAATTTTATAGTATGTGAAGCAGATGTCAATAAAGCTTTTTTAAAGTCACCACTTAAGTAAGGTAGGCAAAGGTGCTTCCTGCTTTCCTCTCTACATGTTCCGCTAACCATCATGATCATGATCATTATCATTGTCAGCAGCATTATCATCATCATTAATATTTATCAGGCACCTGTACCAGGCACTCTATTAAAATGCTTTGCATCCATTATCTCATTTTATAGCAATTGACTTTTGTTACTCCCATTCCATGTACAACTGAGGTTAGAGAGAATTGAGAAATTTGCCTAGGACTAAAGAGTGAGTCATGTCAAAAGTGTGATTTAATCTCTCTTTCTGATTTCAGATTTGCTCAAAACTTTAATATCTGTGTTTTAGAAATAGATCAAAATACTGTGTTAATTTAGCGGCACTGTCCTAAAATTAACCTCAATATGATATGACGATTTTATATTTTACATGCCCTGTCCTCTGTGAAGTTTAAGAGAGCATAAGTCACATCTCCAAATTTTTCATTTCATTTTTATTTGAGCAATTAAGTTTAAATCTATTTCCCTATTTCTGGAAGCAATTAACATCCCCACTCATAATAAAATCATTATTTACTGGCATCTAGAGAAATCTGAAGAGAATCGGGCAGTGGCACAGTGTTTTCTGTTGAAAGACATTACATTTTCTTTCCCTTTTTTTTTAGGGGGGGGCAGTTTTTGAGACAGAATCTCACTCTGTCACCCAGGCTGGAGTGCAGTGGTGCGATCTCGGCTCGCTGCAACCTCTGCCGCCTGGATTCAAGCAATTCTTTTGCCTCAGCCTCCCAAGCAGCTGGAATTACAGGCATGGGTCACCACACCCAACTAATTGTGTTTTTAGTAGAGACTGGGTTTCACCATGTTGGCCAGGCTGGTCTCAAACACCTGACCTCAGGTGATCCACCTGCCTCAGCCTCCCAAAGTGCTGGGATTATAGGCGTGACCCACCGCACCCGGCCAATATTGCATTTTCTTTGGATGTTGTTAGGACCAGTTGTAGGTGACCAACACACTGAGAATGGAGTGACAGCAATGTATGTGGGATACTGAATTGTCAAAACTTGTAGACCAGTAACTTTTGGTTTGTTTTTATGGACAATTGCAAACTTCTTGAGGCATGGCATGGGAGCATTCCTTATGCCACAATTTTATCTGACAGAAAGTAAGACTGCAAACAAATGACCTCAGGGGACACAGCCTCAAAAAATGTGCCCTGGCCACTTTGCTAACAGTATTCACTCAAGCGCAATTTTAACCTGTTGTAGTTTAGAAAAAATGAGTTCAGAATCCGTTGTTGGTGGATGTGCTTTACCCTGGAGTGAAGGAGGATTATTTTTAAAAGAAAATAGCTGTTTGATGATAGAAGTTGCTTTCTAATGATTTCTTAGATATAAGTAAATACAAATAAATGTAAAGATTTGACATTACTGTCACTAAGGAAAAAAAGACAAATTACAAATATCATAAATGCAAGAGAGATCATCACTACTGGTCACATGAGCATTGAAAGTATAATAAAGGAAAACCATGAACAGCTCTACGCAGGCAACTTTGATAACTTAGAGAAAATGGACCAATTATTTGAAAGACACAAACCACCAAAACTCACACAAGGAAAAGCAGAGAATCAGAATAGGCCTATATCTATTAAATAAATTGAATCAATAATTAATTACCTTAAAAAAAAAAGATGGTGGCTTACACCTGTAATCCCAGTACTTTGGGAGGCAGAAGCAAGCAGATCACCTGAGGTCAGAAGTTCAAGACCAGGCTGGCCAACATGGTGAAACCCCCTCTCAACTAAAAATACAAAATTAGCTGGATGTGGTGGCAAGCACCTGTAGTCCCAGCTACTAAGGAGGCTGAGGCAGGAGAATTGCTTGAACCTGGGAGGGAGAGGCTGCAGTGAGCTGAAATTGCGCCATGGCACTCCAGCCTGAGCGACAGTGTGAGACTCCATCTCACAAAAAAAAAAAAAGAGACAGAAAAAGAAACCACGAGGACCATGGTTTCCCTGATGTTCTACCAAACATTTAAAGAAGAAATAATACAAATTATCTACAATTTATTCCAGAAAATAGAAGCAGGCTGCATACATTATAGCACATTCTATGAGGCCAGCATTACCTTAACACCAAAATCAAAAAAAGATACTATGAGGAAAACTATACGCCAATATTTCTCATGACAATAGATGAAAAAATTCTGAAAAAAATCTTAGAAAACTGAATCCAAAAAGTATAAAAAATATTTTTTAGACACACATATACATATATTCTTGAAAATTTATATTTAATATGCTCAATGTTTTTACTACCTTCTTCAATATATGAAATATAATTATAATAACTTTTTGATGTCTTTGCCTACTAATTCTATCATCTGTGTCCTCTCTGGATCTGTTTCTTGTATTCGTTTTTCTCCTGTCATGATTCACACCTGATAATTTTTTTATTGGATGCCTGTCATAGTAAATTTTACCTTATTTGTTGCTGGGCACTTTATACTCCTGTAAATTACTCTTAAATTTTTTTCTGGGGCTCCGTTAAGCCACTTGCAAACAGTCTGATCTTTTTTGAGACTTGTTTTTGGTATTATTAAGTGGGATCGGAGAAGCCTTTAGTTCAGGGCTGATAGTTTCCCACTACAGGGACAAAACATTTTTGAGTACTGCATCTCATGCCCAATGAATGACAAGGATTTTTTTTTCTGTGTCTGGTGAGAGCACAAATTATTCTTGGGCTTAATGTGAGCTCCAGGAATCTTTCCAGTTAATACTTTCAGTTGTATTTTTCCCTAGCCTCGCTAATCAGTACTGAGTTGAAGGCTAAAGGAGAATCCTCTGCAAATCGCCACAGCATTCTCCATGCAGTTCTCTTCTCTCTGGCACATCGTCCTATGAATTGCAGCTGCTTCGACCTCCCTGTTCTCCCACCTCTATCTCTTCAACTTGAAGACTTGGCTAAGAATGCCTGGATTTTACCTGCCTTGTACTGTAGGCTGGAAGTCCTCTGCCCTGTATGCTGAGGCAATCGCCAGGCTCACCTTGTTTCTTCCTATCTCTGAGAGATCACTGTCCTGTGGTGCCTGACAGCCAATGTCTGAAAACAATTATTTTATAGATTTTGTCTGTTTTTAAAGTTATTTCAGGCAGGAGAATAAATCCAGTCCCTGGTACTTCATCTTGGCCAGCTGAAATACTTTTGGGTCCTTGGTTTCTTCTTCACCTCTCCCCCATCCTCCAAATGCTATAGTCATATTGTCAGTTACTATGGTTGGAGACTGGTTTTCCATCTCTGTTTCTGTCCAAATATATTTTTCATCTTTTTCTATTCATCAATGCTTACTTGTACTTTGTTCTTATTCTATATTAAATTGTCTATTTAACATCCAAATCACTGTTTATGGCCCATCATCAGAAATGTATTGGAGGAGGGTGGATTCCAAATGGTCTGTCCTCTGATTGTTAAGGCTTCAGGTACAGTCTTACATTTCTGATTAGTTACTCTACACCTCTTTATTATTTTATGTAGCACAGAATTTCTTTTTTTCTTTGAGACAGAGTTGCTGTATCACCCAGGCTGGAGTGCAGTGGCATGGTCTCGGCTCACTGCAACTTCGGCCTCCTGGATTCAAGCGATTCTCCTAACTAAGCTACCTGAGTAGCTGGGAATACAGGTGCGTGCCATCACGCTCAGCTAATTTTTTTTTTTTGTATTTTTAGTAGACATGGGTTTTCACCATGTTGGCCAAGATGGTCTTGAACTCCTGACCTTAAGTGATCTGCCCTCCTCAGCTTCCCAAAGTGCTGGGATTACACCAGTGAGCCACCATGTCCGGCCCACAGAAGTTCGTAAAGTGTAATTCAAGAGCATCCTGGGGTCCGTGAGACATTTTCAAGGATTGCAAGAGGTTAAAACTATTTTCATTATAATACTAAAACCTTAACTTCCTGTTTCATTCTTATTCATTCACATGTATACAGTGTTTTCCAGGGGCTTTATAATGTGTGGTGAGGCTGGACATGGTGGCTCACACCTGTAATTCCAGCACTTTGAGAGGCCGAGGTGGGTGGATTGCTTGAGCTCCAGAGTTCAAGATCAGCTTGGGGAACACGGCAAAATCCCATCTTACACAAAATACAAAAGGTAGCTGGGTGTGGTGATGGTGCATGACTGTAGTCTCAGCTACTGAGGAGGTTGAGGTGAGAGGATCACCTGAGCCCAAGGAGGTCAAGGTTGCGGTGAACTGTGATTGAGCCACTGTACTGTAGCCTGGGCCACAGACTGAGACCGTCTTTAAAAAAATAATGTGGTGACATCATTCCTCTGAGAGCTAATGGACAATGTGCTTGAATATTTTTGTGTTTTAAAACGTTTTTAGTTTTAATTTTTTAAAAAATGGCAAATATCAGTAAATACAACCTACACAGATAAAAGCTTGATAAGGTTACGAATTACATTTAAAAGTACAAAGTGGTCCTGGGACGAAATTGCTCTAGGTTTCAAAAATTCACTCTTTTTCCATTCCGGTTTTAAAATTGACAATGGTTATTCCATTTCTTGGGATTTCTCACTTACAAAATTAACTTTTAGATTTGGAGAGCATCTGTAAGCTATCCATTTATCTGGGCTTCTGAAAATGAGGCATTTCTTCTTCCTTTTCCTTTCTCTCTCTCTCTCTCTCTTTTTTTTTTTTAATATATATATCTGCTAATACCAGTATAACAAAAATAACAGCTAAGGGGGAGTTATAAAGGAAAATGGATCCTTCTGCATTCTCATGTCATTCTCTCTGATCTGTACAGTAGTTCTGAAACTGATAATTTAGGCTAATTCTATCAGGACTTTCTATGCTTGTCTAGGGCACTACATAGCCCAAATAATAGTGAAGAACAATCTAAAGGATATCTAAGAAATGAGTGTGTCTCTTTTATAGGTCGAAGTGAAGTGAAGAAACAACAACCACCACCAAACGAAAACAGCAGCGTCAACAGAAGGCCCATGCATAGGAAGGTCTGAAGAAGAATGTAATCAGGGATAAAGAACAAGTTGAGGACAGCATCTCAGAACTAAGGCTCTGAATCACAATATTGTTCTGGAATTTCTCTCCTGTGTGGTGCCTTGCCCTTGTTGCCTGAGACAACCATGCTGACTTTAAAAAGCTGCAGATGCCTGGACAGCGCAAAGGACGCGGGACATGAAATGAGGAAACCTGGATTTGAGATAAAATTTCCCCACTAAGTTAGCTTGGGCATGTAATTTTATCTTTCTGGTAATTTCTGCAGTATAAATCATGACTGTTTTTGGAAGTTAAAATGGAATGGATGACTCAGTATTTTTGCCTCTGGCAATTTCCCTAAGGAAATAATCAAATGTCTGTGTAAAAATATTGGCTACAAGAATGCTCACTGCTTATTGTTAATAGCATAAAAATAAGAAAAATGTACACATTCAACAATAGGTGATTAATTAAATAAATTTTATGTCATTTAGATAAATAGATTTGAGTGAAGTCACTAGCCATAATGGAAGCATATTTTTTGTAATAAATTTTGTTTATTGTTTATCATATGCTGGTAAGTGAAAAAGCAAGTTACACAAGAGAATGTACAGTATGATCTTATATTTGCTATATTTATGTAATTGAGAGAATAGAACATCCCCTTTTCCTTTATGCAGATGAAGAATGATATGAACAAAAGATACTCAGTATTTCAAAATCTCTCTTATAAAATCATCATTAAAAGTATATAGTGCTTTATAGTTTTTCTGGTAAGCTTGAAGAGAAAGTAGAAAAGAAACCAAATGTATTAAAAATGAGAGTGGACATTGGTGATCATGAGGCAGCCAGCAAAGTTTTTTTGTGGATGAGAAACACAATGATGGGATTAACCTGAAAGAGAAATACGCTTGAAGTTTCATGTTGCTGAGACCTGGAGCTTCTAAACTCTCATTCCCTCTTTCCCTCATTTCCTTTTCACACTTTCCTGCCAAGTGGTATTATAACATCAGCGTACAGATCACACCAAGCAAGGCCTAAGATGCTTCTCCAGCCTCAATGTCTCAACCCCGAGAATGGCTCCTGGGGAATGAGTAATAAATCGGATGGTGAAATCTCTCATGGCTAAGTGTGACTTGTTCCAAAAGTAGAGCGTGTTTACTTGGACAAGTTTTAAGAAGGAGTTTTGTTGGCTAAAGCGTGAATCTCGCAGAAGGCAGTAGAGCCAAATTAGAAACTAGATATGATCCCAAGTGAAATCTTCCGGGAAAGGGGCTCTCTCCTTCTGGGAACATTTTTCATCACAGTGCCTGTAACACAGTGGATTCTTAATCAATGTTTCCTTTCTTTCTCATCTCCTGCCTGCAAGGAAGTTTTGTTTAATTTTGATTTTCATCCCTACTTGCCAGCCAAATGCCTCTTCGCCGTTCTAAAGTGCCTCTTTTTCTGTATCTCGTCGTATGTACCTACATATACACCTGTGTATACATTGAGTTTTCCTTCTTTTAGTAAAAAGGGCCAATCAATTTTCTTATGAACTGAAAGAGGGAAATGCAGGAATGTAAACTTGTCATTTTAAAAATTAGCCCTTTTAGCCCCATGCCCTAAAGGGAGTTCTTCCCTCACAGTGTGAACAATAAAGCATCTTTATTGTTCAATAATATTGTTCAATAACAATAAAGCACTTCTTTTGTTTGGGGGTGAAAGGGTGCTCATGGCAAGATTAAAAGAGCAAATAGGAGAGGAAGGTAAACTCTGAAAAATAATGCTTTTTAAGGCTGTGGTGATTAATCAATTCCATCTTTAGCAGAATGTGTCTCTGAGTCACCTATGATGAGCAATGATATTGACAAAAAGAAGCATTGTACACGTAACATCACTTAATCACAAATCACTTAGCTAAACACTTCTTCCCACATAACAGCAAATTGTTTCTTCAGACGTTGGAGGAACAGGTTCTGTGGGTGAACTAGCTGCTTAGTTTTTTGTTCACTTTGCCAGGCAGAATGAAGTGGGTGGATTGTGAATAAGATCATTGATGTTTACTTGGTTGCTAGTTCCCCCACACACTCACTTTCCTAGTTTACTTATTTAAAGTAATAAAAAAGAAAAGCAGAACTGAAGAAAACTGATCACTACATATAGTTTCA
This sequence comes from Cacajao melanocephalus, assembly GCA_963573385.1. Lineage (NCBI taxonomy): Eukaryota > Metazoa > Chordata > Mammalia > Primates > Pitheciidae > Cacajao > Cacajao melanocephalus. Next base: position 105,174 of record CAUYLG010043140.1, read on the forward strand.
GATGCTAAGCAGTCTTTTCATTTTTTTTTTAAATTGTCATTGAATTTAAGGCATAGCAAAGATGGTATCATCCAAAGTTGGTACAGAGCACTTCTGGCTTAACAAATCCTTCTTCCAACTGGAATTCCTACAAGAACTTTAAACTGAGTGAGATGTTTAGTTTCTTATTCCCAAAGCATTATGTGATGAAAAATTATCCGGCACTGGCTGGGCACATCAGGAAACTACAGCAAGAGCAAATACAACAGCAGATGAGGTTTAAAGTTTGGAGAAAATAACAATTCCTTTCTTCATATTTTATTTCTTCACAACTCTCATAATATCCATAGAATAACAACTTTAAAGGGGACAATACAAACATAATTTGTTCTTACTTTTCCTGATTCTAATGAGTCCCTAAACTCTTTCTTGAAGAAAGCAACACAATCCAGTCTCTCCCCAGGGATCCACCCTTCCCTGAACATCCATGGTCTAAAAAAACGGTAGCTCATACCTAGAGGAGGGTTAGGTTCTTATTAGTCTAAGCCCAATAGGGTGTGGCATGTGATCCAGTTCTGGGCCAACTGGGCTGCTAGAAAATGTTTCCTTGCTGAGGATGGGTCAGGGGATGGAGAAGAGAGCAAGAGCTTCTCTTCCAGTGGGTGTTGTCCTGCCTGGAGGTGACACGAGGAACCAAGTAGTGCATTTTGGAACCCTGAGGTCGCTTAACATGGAGGATAAAGTTTACTCTTTTGCAAGGGCAGAGCTAAAAAATGGAAAGAACCTGGGTCCGTTTTTTATGTTGTTGAAGTCACCGAAATAAATAGCCAAAGCTGATTCATCTATCTCTTGTTGAAGTAATGTGTTTTCCTTATTATTTAAGGTGTTTGAAATCTAATTTCTGTTCCTTACAGCTTAAGAAATTCTAAATGTGTCCAATGATGGCTAAAAGTTCTTTAGCTACAGTAGAGTTTTTCTTTTCTTTCTTTTTTTCAGTTGATTATTATGTAAGCAATTTACAGCTCTTGGGATTACTCTGAGGCAAATCATATACATGCTGGGAGCCTCAGGTTTTTCATCTGTAAAGCAAGAGAGCAATTCATTTATTTATTCAGCCACAAATATTTATTAAGCACCTATTATGTTCCAGATACTTCTAGGAGTTGGGAATACATCAGTGAACAAAAGAGATAAAAATCCCTACTCTCACTGGGGAGGAGACAATTGATAAATAACATAAATAAAATGAGACAAGCAGTATGTTAAATAGCAAGTGGCAAGGAGAAGAAAATCAGGGAAGATACAAAGTGTCCAGTGGGAGAGGGAGTTTGAAATTTTAGATAGGATTATCAGTGAAGGCTTGACCAAGAAGGTGACTTTATTCTGTAATGAAATAAGAAAGTGAAGGAGCCAGCCTCTTGCCTCTTGCCTCTTGCCTTTCTGAGGAAGCATATTTCTAGCACAGTAAACCGCATGTGTTAAGGTCACAAAATGGGAGACGGGAGCATCGCTGGCACATTCACAGAAGAGGAAGCGGAGAAAGTCATGGGGAGAGGGGCATCAGGCAGGGCCTCAAAGGCCCCTAGAGGGACTTACTTTGTCTCTTACTTTAACTGAAAGCAGAAACTATCCGATGACTTTTAGCAGAGAAGTGACATGCTTTGACATATTTTAACAAGTTCATTCAGGCTGCTGCTTTGAGAATAGACAGAGAAAAGCAGAAGCCAAGAGAACTGTTAAAAGAATATTTCAGTAATATAGATAAAATGATGATGATTTGATTCAGGGAGGTCGCTTACACTATCAGGAGAAGTGGTCATATTCTGGTTACGTTTTGAAGAGATTTCAAATAGAGAGGAATTAAGAATGGCACCAAGATTTCTGGTCTGATCAATGGAAGAATTAAGTTACCCATCCTTGAGATATGAAAAGAATTGTTAGAGAGGGTTTTGGTACAGACTATCAAGAGCTCAGTTTATGACATGTTAATTTGGCATGCTTATTAGATATATAATGCAGTTTCCAATAGGCAGCTGAATATATATGTTTGGAGTTTAGGGAAATGATCTGAGCTGGAGATATATGTTTGAGAATCATTAATGTATTTTGAAGCCATTGCAATTAGATGCAACTAACCTGGGAGGGAATGAAGATGAGTTCCACACTTTAACAGTAAAGCTGGACATGGTGGCATGTGCCTGTAGTCCCAGCTACTGAGGAAGCTGAGGTGGAAGGGTCACTGGAGCCCAGTTCAAGGCCAGCCTAAGCAACATAGCAAGACCTTGTCTCAAAAACAAACAAACAAGCAAAACAGAAGAAAAGTAACAAAAACAAAAAACCCTCCAAATTTAAAAGCCAGGTTGAGGAAAAGGGATCAGTTGGAGACTGGGAAGGCGCATCTATAAAGGTGGGAGGCAAATCAGGCAAATGTACTGTTTGAATGACAAGAGAGGAATGTTTAAAGATTGAGACAGTGAACAACGGTGCCAAATGCTGCTGAGATGAAGTAAAAAATGAGGACAGAAAACGGATCCTTGGATTTAACAACATGGTAGTCATTGGTGACTTTGAGAACTGTTTTGTGGAGTGGGTTTAAGAGAGACTGGGAGGAGAGAAATTTCAGACAGCAATTTAAGGAAGCCTTTCAAGAAATCAGGCTATAAAGCAATGGGGTACTGGTGGATACATCTAGAATGGAGGAAATTATTTATAATGACAAGGCAGGGTGAGGAGAGTTGCTAGAGGAATACCTATGAGCAGGTATGAGGGGAATGGGATCTGGTGCACAGAGGTGGGGGCCTTTGTCAGGTACATGACCTATTTATAAACAGTAATAAAAGAGAGGGCAGGGTGCATACACAGAGATGCAGAGATTACTTCATTTCTTGTGGTGAAATAGGAAGCGAGGTCCTCACCTGAGTGAGGATACGGGGAGAAATGTTGGAGGTGGGAAAAGTAAATGAAGTCTGAAATAGTTTACAGAAGAATGGAAGAGAGAATGGATTAGGGACACATGATTTTTGGGCAGCCTCTGGGGTTTATTTGAGGGAGGTGAATATATAACAAGAACTGGCAGCATAGGGACACGTTCTTCCAGCTACATTCAGCCATAGGATTATAAGCATGACCCAAGAAGATAAGAGGATGTATCCATGGTTGTGGGTTTCCAAGAGTGTGAGAAATGCCAAGGAGCAAGTGAGTTAGGTTCTACTAGCCTTGTAAAGAGCTAACTTAGATTAATCCCAGACTAGCAATTGAGTCAGGCCATAGCACAAATCATTACATCCCAAAGCAGTTTCTAAACATCTGGTTATAGTTAGAAAGTCACTAGAATTTGCGTATTTCACAATTCGTCCTGGTCCTGCCTATAGACTCAGCAATAAAAACTACCCAACAGTTCTTGGCCATTCAAGACTTTGAGACTAGGACAAAATAAACGTATTTTACTGTAAAATACCTGCAGATCTTCCTTTAATAAATTAAACAGTACCATAGAAAAACTTTATGTTTTGTGCTTATTTTTGTGGACCTCAGTTTTCTTCTTAAAATGAAGTAAAAATAATGCCAAGCTTTTTAGTAGCAGAGGCCTAGAAGGAAGACATGGTTTCTTCCATAAGTAGTATGGTTTTAGGGAAGCTGAGAACAATCCCTCTACAACTAATGCCCGTGCCTGTTCACTGGGGCCTGAGGTGCCAACACAAGTGCTCTTTGGCTTTAAGAAAGGGGTCAAAGCTGGCCGGGCATGGTGGCTCATGCCTGTGATCCCAGCACTTTGGGAGACCAAGCAGGCGGATCACTCCCAGCCTGGCCAACATGGTAAAACCCTATCACTAATAAAAATACAAAAATTAGCTGGATGTGGTGGAGCACACCTGTAATCTCAGTTACTCAGGAAGCTGAGGCATGAGGTTTGAACCTGGGAGGAGGAGGTTGCAGCGAGCCAAGATTGTGCCACTGCACTCCAGCCTGGGTAACAGAGTGAGACTGTCTCAAATAAATAAACAAATAAATAAAAGGAAAAGAGGAAAAAAGAAAGGAGTCAAACTGTTCAGTGTCCACAGGAGCCAGCAGCAAACTCATGGGGTAGGCATGAAGCATGGGTGCCTGGTGGGGATGGGGGCGTGCCTGCTTCCCTCTAAAAGAGGCAGCAGCTTCTCTGCCTGCTCCCCTCTGAAAGAGGTATTGCTGCAGTGAACACAGAAATAGTGGGGCAGAACTTATACTTTTTCAAATTAATTAAGCCAGAAATTATGACTTTTACATGACACATCCAATTCTTAAATGTTGGTGACATTAAAAAAAACCACAAAAACACTATTTACGGACAAACAATAATTCTTTTTCCCGTTGTAAAGCCTTCTGGAGTACAATTACTGCTTAATCTGTTATCAGCTTTTCCTACTCCAGTCTGCAGGAGAACATTCCAGCTCTCTCCTGAGAATGGGTTTTGTCTGAGAGAAAAGCAGGAATGCTGTAAATGCTTCCTGCTGCTTTCTCAGGCCAGGGTGGTTTATGACGGCTGTTGTTCAGCTCATGGACACATGGTCTAGTATGCTGATCTTCACGTAATCTTTTTGTACGTTCCCACCTTTAAAAAATCTGATAGACCACATAGCCATAAAAAGTTCATAGAAGTCAGAATTTTATTCAATGAAATTACTCCAAAGCTGTGTCATCTACGTTTACCCTTTATTTAATTATAATTCTTTTCACACAAAGATTAGAAATTTGAGCTGCTCAAGATTAATATTCCTTGAAAGTTTCCTTAGAATATACTGATTTACTACTACATTTCATTTTTCCTGCTTTCAGCTAGATGACCACTTCATTTGATGTCCCTCAGCCTCCTGCTGAGACATTTGAATCCAAGTATATCTTCAGCAGTAACAGTAAATCTACATGAAGAGGGCAGTCCAACGGCAAAACAAGAGTTATATACCTTCCCGAATAAAGAAGAGTAACAACAATAGAAATATTAATATCAGTGATGAGAATAGTCATATTGCTACCATTTAATATCTATCAAATATCATTCTAGTTACTCTGTACCTATTAATCATCACAATATCTTTATTAAATTGGTACGTTTATTCCCATTTTACAAATGTGGAAACTGAGGTTCAGAAGAAGAGATACCTCGCTCAGAGCATCAAGACAATGGTGAGAGAACTCATAATTAAATCCAGGACTATTTGAGTACACCTTGAGGCTTCTGTTATCAACAGGGGTTGGCCTCAATTCAACAACTATTTATCAATGATATCTCCATACTTGGCCATGGTTTGGGTTTAAGAATGCAATAATGAATACACAGTTCATGCCAATAGAGACCTTATACTGCAGTAGAGGAGACACAGATAGAAATATAGTTTTAAAACAATGCAGTTGGCAGTAGAGGTAAATACAACCTACTACACAAGTATTGAGAGGGAAGCCCAGAATAGGGCCTAGGAAGGTTTGCTGCAGCACATGATGCTCTACACTGAATCTTAGGAAAGAGTAAGAAGCAGGGAAAAGAAGTAGGGGAAGACTAATTTATTCTAGGTAAGAAACCTAAACAACATGAACAGCATAAAAGGCAAGTGAGAAAGTGTGATGCTTTTAGCAAATCAAAAGAAGCTGAGCATCCATGCATACTCAAGTTCAAGCTGGGGAGTAGCAGGAGCTGGACTGCTTGCCTATACACCAGAGATGATGACACCAAAGTGTTACAAGGTCAGGTTTGTGTTAAAAAATAGCAGCCATGTGAAGGCTGGATTGGAGGGTACAACATAGAAAAGCTTTTAGGAGTCTTAGTTGTTAACTACCTTGTTCTCAGCAACATTTTCCCAGAAGACACCATTGTTTTGCTCATAGAGAACAATTAACTTGCCATTCTCACCAAGTGCATATTGTCATGTACTAAATGAGACCAGAGTAGGACACACTGCCCTTGGCAGTGGCCAGCACCATGCATGCATAAATACAGTACCTCTTCTGAAGAAATAAAGATGGACGCATGTCAGCAGAAATCACAAATTTATTAACTCTTAAATATATCAATCAGTCATTTACCATTATGGCAAGAAATATATACAGTGTCCCATGGTAAACTGCAGTGTTTCAAAATGATAGAAGATAATAAATGTGTAATTCAATTGTGGCGGCGAGAACAAATCACAATTTCCTCACATCTTAGTGCGGAAGACAAACTTGATCTACAGTAATACTTCAACACCACATGCTAAGTTAAAAGTGTAAAAAAAAAACCACTCTACACCTATTTTTTTCCTTTAAATACATGTATGCCACGTACAGCTGCTTCACAAAAAGGTAAAAGTAATTAAAAAGGGAAAAATGAGGCCATTATTTTTTCACAGATCTCATTGGCAGGTTAACATGGCTCAATATATTTACTGTATATATTTATTTTAAATATATATTGTTTTAAATTGTGTAATAATTATCAGAAAAGCTTCAACCCATCTACCCATACATCCACTAGCAATAATATCTAAGATCGTTAGTAATCAACACAGAAAGGTGAGATGAGAGAAAAGAGGAAGGGTTGTTTTTTGTTGTTTTGTTTTTCTTTTTTGCTTCTGCTTTAAAAATAGGCTTCTGAGGACTGTGACTTACTATCGTTAAGATAACGATGATGGAGATTCCATGCACTGTAAAGCATTTCCGGGAAGAGAAAAAAAATCACAGGAATTGAATCAACAAAGGAAAAATGAGAAGCATAAAGAAAACCTAGGACGTTTCCCTTTTTGTTTTAAACTGGAAAATCCTAACTCCTTGAAGGAAGATAATGATACTCTGACTCAAGAGAGGAGCTAAAAAAGCACAAGTCACAAAGAACAAGTTCAAAACACTTATGAGACTGGCAAACATTTGTAAGCCTCTCTAACTCTAGAAAACTAGCTAGTGATGATGCAGAAGTGACCCTCTCATTCCTCAAGACGGAGGTGAGTGTGTTTACATAAAACCCCCTCTGCTATCAAGTTGGCATCCTCCTGGCAACTGTCCCAATCAGTAAGACATTGCAGTCACAGGAGGAACTTTCTTTTATCTTAAGTTTAAACAATTCTAATACCTCCAACATATTTAGGATACCTAAGTCCAAACAAGAGCTTAAGCAGAATTATAAACCTTTAAAATCTTGACAACATTTTTTGTGGGCCCTGAAGATGATCAAAAGTGCTAGTTTAGCTACCTTCAAAAGACCTTTATTTCCCTTTTACCTTCATTATGCAAATTTCCCTTTCATTCTTTTCTCACACGCTACTAGCCTGCCTCCCCCCCAAAAAAAGGAAAAGGAAAAATAATAAGAAAAGAATGGAACAAAATAAAAAAAAGGAAGCAAATAAAAGGAACAAAGAAACAAGATAAAGAAAAGAGGTTGCAGATTTAAGAAAAAAAAATTCAATTCAGCAAATTCACGAAAACAATGTGAATATATCCTAAAGTGATTAAACTCAGAAATGATGTGCATTTTTCCAGTTTACACACTTTGACCAAAACCAGCATGGCTTTATGTGGTAGCAAACCAGCTGAGTCTTGCTTCTACTCTCATAAGTGATTTTGCCCACGTATCAACCCACTTTAATTGTTAAATAGCAAAACTTTCAATGAAAAATCATTCATTTTAACCAGGATCACACCAGAAAACTGAAGGTATATATATATTTTTTACCTTTTTTTTTTAAAAAAAAAACAAAAACAAAAACAAACAAGCCAAAACAGATTAACAGCAAAGAGTTCTAAAAAATTTACATTTCTCTTACAAACTGCCATTCAGAGAACAATAGTTAAGTCTGTTAAATCTTGGCATTAACAGAGAAACTTGATGAAGAGTTGTACTTGGAATATCATAATTTTTTTTTTTTGTTTAATCTCCCCCTATTGTTTTGCCAACAGTAATTTAAGTTTGCATGGAACATCCCCGTAGTTGAAGTGTAAACAATGTATAGGAAGGAATATATGATAAGATGATGCATCACATATGCATTACATGTAGGACCTTCACAACTTCATGCACTCAGAAACATGCATGAAGAGGAGGAGAGGACGGCCCAGGGTCACCAACCAGGTGCCTTGAGAACAGAGAATGCAGAAGTGGCACTGTTGATATTTAGCTGAAAGGAAAAAGGGGGAGGAAGAAATAAATTATATTGTTTTACAAAATATCATCAAATTGTTTTGCCATAGATTTGACTAGGCTACAGTTTTATAACTTGGCTAATGAGTAGATTGAAAACACTATGTATAAGAGATGTTTGCTTGTGATCATTACAAGAAAAAATATACAATATTACACAAAGACAATATTAAAATAGAAAATCAGTATTAATTATTTTTTCACACAAAGCTAAGCTAAAAATAAAGAGACAGGGACACAGGCTTCAATCACATTATTAAATCTAAGTATACAGCTGGACAAATTAGTAAACGAATACAATCCTTTTGTTGAAATAGACTTAAAATTCAAGTTCCTCCTTAGCTTTTGTTATTAGTATTAGATTCCTTGGGAAATTGAACTTAGAAGTCAATGTGACAAGGAATATAGTCTCAAAAGTAGAGAGAACATGATTACTGTCTTTAATTGGAGCTCTCCTTTATTGACAGCATCAGAGCACTATTTGTTCAAAGCTCTGAAAAGGTTTAGTTCTTTGAATGAGGCAAATATTCACCACAGCACCATACATATCTAAATACTTGTAACCCAAATCTAAGAAACAAATAATTAAAAACAACAACAAAAACATGAAGTTAGTAACAGTCAACTTTCAATTATCCTCTAGAATTATCCACTTTGTGAGTTCTAAATTTCAGCTTGACTTCCTCGTGTGGCCTGTCCTCATGGTCAAGTACCATTATACTCAGTCAGGCACAGCAAATTGACTTACACATTTGCCACAGCCAGCTGCTTATAGGAACTGCAACCTCCTGAAAGAATGGTTAATACACCAAAGGATCCTAAAGCTTAGTATAAATTAAGTCTGGATAATTGAGAGTTATCTGTATTGACCCAGACATAATTTACTTTTGATGTGAAAACTTCAAGATTCTAATGTGACACAATCCACATGTTGGAAAAAATTCTTTTCAGTGTTTATTAGGATTATACTACCAAATGGGGCTGAAGGTTAGACTCAAGAGCTCATGCAAAATTGGTATGAATTGTCAAAGATCTTGTATGTTTTTCATTGAATATTATGCAAGAGAAAATATCTTCAAAGGGAAGAAAAACAGCCATGCAGCTTTTCATTCAGCTCCAATCACAAAGTATCACGGAGCAGGATGCTACTTACAAGACCCATATGTGAATGGTTTTCAGGCCTTAGATGTTTTGCCACAAAGAGGTGCCTCCTGAGAAGTTCTCTTTCCCATTTGGAATACAGGGTGGCCTATTAAGAGAAGCCCCATTTAAGCCACCTGGCATAAAATGAAGTCATCTTGAATAGGCTCTATCCCATAAACACTTCAGGGAATTGAAAAAAAACCTAACCCCCCGGTACTGTATGAATGTAATCCCTTCTATATTAACTGGCAATCAATTTGTGCTGTACCTCTTTGGGGTAAAAAACACACAAAAACAGTTGTCTTCATTATATTCATATTCCTTTTGTGTTTTTCTCTTAATTATATAGCTATTGTTTTTGGAATAAATTTCAGCCTATCGCTTGGTTTGTTTTTTGTCCCTGTTGACTCACTTTTTACAAATCCAACAGTGATATATAATTATTAAGGCTACACAGAAGGTCTCTGAAAACCACTGTGGTTTGTTATCAAACTAAGAAATCGTGATGGATTCTCTGGAGTGAGTTGAATGGCTGTTTGTATGAACCCCTATTCCACATCCCAAATATTAACAGGTGATCCTGGTGAGAGAATTTGGAAAGAGATCAACAGTGGACCAAACTTCTACACCGAGTTTAAACTCTTCTTGTTTTCATCTCACTCCACTTTACCAATAAACCTATTTATTTATTTATTTATTTATTTTTAAAATTTTTATTGTATTTTATGTTTTGGGGTACATGTGAAGAACATGCAAGATTGTTGCATAGGTACACTTATTCCTCTTTAGTTATATAACCAGACTTCCTTACCAATAATGTTCTATCACATTAAACTAAATCCTGATAGTGTACTTTTATTTCTGATGCTCATTTAGCTTGGACTATCCTCCTTTGTTTTTTCTATATTTCTACATCTCTGAATTCTACTCATCATTTAAGATTTTGCCCAAAATTCTATCTATACACAAAGTGTACTTCCAAACTGTTATGAACAGTTTGCTACACTGTTCGTTAATTCTACTGTATTCTGAAGTTGATTATAAACTTTATTATATCAGTTTTTTTTCTTTGGAATCAATGACTAGCTAAATGAGAATACATGTTTTTTGAAAGCAATATCTTTTACTTCATGTTGAATCCGGCACAGGTTAAGCACCTAGGATATTCACAATAAATATGTACCTAATCACTGACTGGAAAAGCGAACAAGATCTGAGGTAGAATGGTGAGGTGAGAAAGACATTGCAATATCTAACAATTGCCTTTGAAATGCTGACTCTGTAAATTTTTCCTAATATCTGTAATTAAGCTCCAGGGGATCATCTATGAAATGAAACTCCTGATAATATATTGGCCATTTTAGAAAGTCCTCCCTATGCTTTCCTCTGATATCCCCTTCCTCTGTCAATTGAGTAAATGAAGTCACAAATATATTGCCTAATGATATGAATCCCCTGGATTTAACCCTGTGAGATTCTGATAAGGTAGTCTCTAGTCCTATCTGAACCTATCATATACTGCTCTATAGCAAGGTTCAACCCACGAATGGCTGATCTGATTGATCTTTCCAGAGAATCTTAAACTTTTCCCATGAAGGCATTTATTTCCATCAATGTAACCAACCACTAGCATTAAATAACATATGCCGTGCTATTAACATAGTAGAAGGAGCTGACCATGAGTGTATTAACACAGAAGCTGAAAATATTTACTTGATGGGTACTGTTGGTGACCCCGAGCGATGAAAATGCACATTCTGCCACTTTCCATCCCGGCGGTGCCACACACGGGTCTCTTCTGACTGCATTGTCTTTGGCATTCCACTGCCATCCATGTACTGTGTGAGCCTAATATATGCTATGCAGGCGGCATCATCCCCTACCAGATGTACATGAGGGTTTAGAATAATAGTGTGGATTGGTTTATTGCTTTTGGACAAAGCTGAAAGAGAAAAACATGAAAAGCAAAATTTAGTTCCTATGTAAAGGAAACTAAAACCGGCCATAACTTCAGGTAGGACCAATAAATGAAATGCCATTTATTCACTCACTAATTAGTTAATTAATCTACTATTTGCACTAATCGGGTGCTGGGCACTGTATAAAACGACAAGAGATCAAAAGTGGACACAGTCTTTATTTTATCTGATTTCCTTTATAGGCAATTTATATGCTCCTCTGGAAATTCTGATTGGGTGAAAAAGCTGTAGAGATATATTTATTTATAATGGAAAATGGTTAGAAATATAAATCACAATATGAATAGAGGTGAAGAAGGCCTGGCCCAGGTGTGCCAAGCAGTTCCTGTCTTTTCCAGAAATGAACTGCTGGGACAGTTGACCGGGGATCTTGTGGTGGTGTTTGTTTTTGTTAGTTGGCGAAGTATGTGGGACAAGGGAAGTACATCAAGTTTCAGGTATGGACATCACTGTCTCCAAAATAAGGGTGGTGGTAGCCTTTGAAAAAGCCTATGAACTTGTTTCTCATCTCATCCTCTGACTCCTCCACATACTAAGAGTTCATTCCATAATAGTCCACTTGTGATCATTTGATAAACGTTCAAATTGTGTTGGCACATAGCCTGATTCTGATCCTCTGGCTCTTTCCTTTGACTCAGTAGCCCTCACTAGGCTCCAGCCTCTGGTGTTTTGATAGTAGCTACTAATTCTAATTATTCAATCACCAAGAGATATGAGGATGATTTAGTGCACATTACTTACTGATGCTGTTCCTTTCTTAGATGACTAGAAAAGGCTGATTGTTTTTAGTTGTTATCCAAACATGCTTTCCATTCTCAGAAAGTATCTATTCAAATTATATGAAGTATTATTAGAGTCACCTAAATACCCCATTATGGAGAATATATATTTATGGAACATGATGTATGTATGTGTATATTAGTGTCATGCTGAAAAAGGTTAAAATATTAATGGGTTAATTCTTTCATTAGGGATCAGATGGTGTCGATAGAGAGTCGGAGGAAACATGAGATGCTATCAGAGCGCTGGAATATAGGGAATGTGACATTTACTGAAACTTTGTTAAGAGAATTTATCAAATAGTTCTTTTTGTTTGTTTGTAAATGCCTAATGCATATAAGAAAAAGTAACTCATTTAACACATCTTAACTTGAAAATCCATGCCATGGCAGACATTCTTATCAAGGCTTATAATTACTGAAAGAGATGTGATTATCCTAGTCATTACTGTAATACATCTCATCTTTAATTCAAAAATATATCTGCAAAAGGAATGAATTCACTTTATGCAATATGCAAACACAGTATAATGTCTAATGTCATTAGGTATAAGGAAAAAGAGAGGGATAAAGGGAATTCCTGGTTTACACTTTTCTTGATGAGCTGACCAAGGATTTCTGCAGGATGAACTCCATTTGTCACCTTCTTTGGAAATGTCTTTCTTCTGAAACTACAAAAAGTCTTAAAATTTGAATTGAAAAATTTATCTCACTATTCATCTTCATTTTACTTTGAAAATAAGCATCACATATGCTTGAAAGCACTCCTCTATGTTGACTATTTTGGCATGCTGTGGTCTTAAAAAATTTTTTCCTCCTATTTTTTCTTTTCCTTATTTTTATAATTTGAGGCAAGGTCTCATTCCGTCAGCCAGGCTGGACTACAGTAGCATGATCATAGCTCATTGCAGCCTCAACTTCCTGGGCTCAAAGTGATCCTCCCATATCAGCTTCCCAAGTAGCTGAGACTAAAGGTGCTTGTCATCATGCCTGGCTTCTGTGTAGAGATGGGGTCTCCTTATGTTGCTCATACTGTTCTTGGATTTCTGGCCTCAAGCTATCCTCCCACCTCAGCCTCCTAAAGTATTGGGATTACAGGCATGAACCACTGTGCCTGTCTAATTTTTTTATATATAGTTTTATGAAAAGTTGAAATAACATTTTTTTGTAATTGATTTATAGCTTATATTATTAACCGAGACTTGGATGAAGTGTATTCAATCAACATTTTTTTTTTTTTTTGAGACGAAGTTTAACTCTTTTTGCTCAGCCTCATGATCTCGGCTTGTTGCAACTTCCGCCTCACAGGTTCAAGCGATTCTCATGCATCAGCCTCCCAAGTAGCTGAGATTACAGGTGTGCACCACCATGTCTGGCTAATTTTGTATTTTTAGTAGAGATGGGGTTTCACCATGTTCGTGAGGCTGATCTCGAACTCCTGGCCTCAACTGATTCACCTGCCTTGGGCTCCCAAAGTGCTGGGACTGCAGGCATGAGCCACTGTGCCTGGCAAGCATTAATTTTTATACAAAGGTATTTTTCAAAATACACCAAAACTGTAAGCCCAGCCTGGTATTTTTTTTTTCAATTTTGAATACAAAAAAGAATTGTATGGTTTTAAATGCTGGATGAAGGTAAAAACTCTCATTGTAGAAAAGAGCCAGAGAATCTGCAAATTTGGGAAAAATTCAGAGTGGTTGAAAAAGGGCATGTTATTAAATTAGGAATAAATGTACCATTTTCAAAGTAGAATCGGTGAAAATCCATCCCTTCCACTAAATTACCCAAAGCTTCAGGTTCAAAAGCAGTAAGGCCTGGGTCACAGATTTTTCTGTAAAAGAAAAATAATGAAAATAACCAATTAATAGGTGCTTTAATGAGTTTTGTTGTTTCATGTGTAAACATTCTTATTCATCAGTCACTGAAGGAAACAGCCTCTAAAAACACTTAAATACAGTTTTATGACAAACTTTAGTAAGGTGTGTTGAGGAGCAGACTCTACAAAGACATTTTGCAGAGAACTCTGATAGGAACAAACTAATCAGTTCAAGCAGATGATAATACACAATATTTTAGGAGGCCCCTTTTTACAATTTCTACTTTTTTTTTATTTTTAAGATGAATTTTCCAGTTTTTTACACTTGACTGAGGTTTACTATTTTTTAAAAATGCTCTACAGGTCCTGTAGTCCAAGTTTAAGACACTCTCCAAATCCCATAAACCTAACTTTGGTTCATACTTCTGGAATAATTTTTTTTTGAGACAAGGTCTTGCTCTGTTGCCCAGGCTGGGGTGTAGTGGTGCAATCATGGCTCCCTGTAGCCTCAACCTTCCATACTCAAACAATCCTCCTGTCTCAGCTTCCCCAGTAGTTGGGACTATTGGTGTGCAATACCTCACTAGGTGAATTTATTTTTATTTTTAGAAGAGATGGGGTTTCCTTATGTTGTCCAGGCTGGTCTCGAACTCCTAGGCACAAGTGATTCTCCCACCTTGACCTCCCGAAGTGTGGTGTTACAGGGGTGGGCCACTGTGCTTAGCCCTGGAATAATTTTTTGATGGATCACATCTTCTACATTCATGTCAAACATGTATATTACAATTGACTTGAAGTAAAGTATCACACCCTATACTTCCTGGCAATGTCCATAAGATTTATGTAGCTTGTGTTTAAGTTTATTCTACTTTTAAAATGAAATCAATAGGAGGTTCAAATGCACATATTGGTTTTCTTTCTTAATCCTAAAAGTATGATTCAATAAAAGGGTACACAATTTTAAATATTCAGAAAAAACTAATGAGCTTTCTTTGGAGAAATTTATTTAATCCATAAAGAATTGTTGAACACCTACTATGTGGCAGATATTCTTCAAAACAAGAAATTATAATATAATAATCAATACTAGAATAGATAGAAATGCAAAGCACTCGAAAAACAGATTACTAATAGACAGTGAACAAGAAAGGTTTAAGAGAGGAAGAAAATGTGAGCTGGGTTTTGAAGGATGAGTAAGAGTTTTCCAGGTGTGTGGGAGGTGGTGGGCAGTGGGAGGGCAGTAAGTACAATGGTCTGCTGCTGTGAAAATGCAAGTACATTTGGAAAATGATGGTTGGTTGTTTGATATGGAAAGCAGGGTCGCTGTGTTATGTGTGTAAGGCCCCTGGAAATGTAGAGAGGAAAATATTTCCTTTGGGCCTACGGTGATCAGGGTAGGCTTCTCAGAGACGCTGACAAGATCTGGATTTGAAGAATGAGTGGGAGTTCACAAAGTAGATCAAATGGAGTACAAATCAAAGGATTTTGGACTGTTAATTAACTTCCCCAAATGGTAATACAGTGGATGGGGATAATTTCATAGAGATATTCCCCATTTGGGGGGCAAAATTTCTCGAATGTTCAATAGAAATACAAATTTCTGAAGTCTAACTCACTGTAATTCCTCAAAGTGCAGTACTGTTTATAGAATGTAGAACTGGTGTTATTTAAAGAATACTTTTAAAAAGTAGAAATCACAGTGCATATCCTTTGTACCTTAAAGATGGCAGGGGCAAGGATTACAACCTTCACTTCAGACTGCCTGCTGGGCAGGCATCCTTAAGCTTAAAATCAAATATATATAGCTTCTTTTTAAGAAGCAAAACGGGAAGAATAGTGTTCCTATGGTAACAAGAATTTATTCTGCCAGGGGCTATTACTTCCTCTATAAATATGGTTTTTAGTTGTCATTATCAGTGAACCAAAATTTCTTACTAGCTTACATCAGTACTAACATAATCTGGGAATAACTGTGCCGTGATGGATCTTTTTACCCAGCCATGAAAAGAGTCAATATATTTGAAAATCTATCTATCTTTCTATCTATCTTTGTATCTATCTACCTATTTATTATCTATCTATCTATCTATATCTATCATCTTTCATCTATCTTTGTCAATTCATTTATAAATGCCATATACTATCCATCATCTATTCACATGTTCTGAGAGCCATCAGGGATGAGAATTTCACTAAATCTCAAGTTAAATGCT